>JABFFC010000202.1:0-87209 GCA_013623535.1 Fusarium penzigii | reverse complement strand
GGTATCAGAACTGATACTGGTATTATAAGACTGGTATCAGAATCAGCCATGACTGGTACGGAAATCAATCCCAGTAAAAGAAAGTGGTCATACTGGTATCAAAATCAATCAAGACTGGTACGGAAATCAGTACTAGTAAAAGAAAATGACTATACCGGTATTAGAATCAATAGCAGTATTGTAAGACTGGTATAAGAAAGTGGTTATGCTGGTATCAGAAATGATACTGGTATAGTAAGGCTGATATCAAAATCAGCCAAGACCGGTACGGAAATCGATACCAGTAAAAAAAAGCGGGCATACTGGTATTAACCAACACCAGTCGATTCAATTGGCGCATTGAACCCACCTTGTGATAGAAAGAGCAAGGAGTGACACAGTGGTAGCGGTCCAAGATTCTGTACTAGTATATCTACTTTTTAAGTCACATAAGATTTCTTATGATCCAGAAGTGACCAGCTTTCCCTGATGGTGCGTGCTATTGGACTAGTTCTCATAAACCAAAACATAAATTCCATGAATAGAATTTGATATGTCTTGAGAAACGTACATTACATGCCGCAATCGAAAATATACCACTACCACCCCATCACCTCCTCAATCAGTCGAGTTCTTCGGCTTCCTCGCATATACCATATATCTAAGGAAATGTTAGTTGTGTAACACCTACTGTGTTCTTAGAAAAACATACGCATTCCAATAGCCATGAATGTCTCTACTGGAGAGGTCGTTCCTGGCGCCCGCCAGCAAAACGTGCACCTCTTCAGAAGACAATCCCAGGCCTTTTGTCAACAGTCTCATTGAGAAGCCGTCGATGTTATTCTTGAGTATGTAGTGACTCCATAGTCCCATTTGCTTATATCGTGGATCCTTTGGCCATCCGTTCAAGGGAACTCGTTCTCTTATCTCCACAATGTCGACAAAGCCTGCGTCTGCAAGCATTGACTTGAAGTCCCGGGCAACAGTGATAGAGCGACCGATTTTATCAGCAGCTTTCACCATGAGCTCTGACCATCGTAAGATATCAGTGTTTGCAATCGTGTCGTCGTCGCTGGCAAGTGGATAAGCATGATCCTGAATTTCGAAGTAACCTCCAGGTTCAATATTCCTACAACCATCACCAAGTCAGTATCGATGTCTATAGTCTGTTCAAATACTCACCTGAATGCTTTCTTGAACGTAGCAGGCCAGTCTGCAAAACTTGTAATCATGCTACGAAGAAAGATAAAACTGAATGGATGTTTGAATGTCCATTCTTGCTCTAGATTATCCAACTCGAAGGTGCAATTAGGCGGGGTCCTAGTACTGTGTTATTAAGGGCAAAAGATAATAATGGAGGTGGTAAGAAAGACTTGCCAGGTCGGTTGAATGGGACTGAGATCTACCCCGAGGACATCGGCTCCCTCATGCATATCCGCTTACCCCAAAATTAACAACGAATTACCATCACCTAAAGAAGGGCAACATACCAATCTCTATGGCCCAAATGCCGGTCCCTGTACCCACGTCTAGAATCCTTTTCCAGCTCTTTGGGGGTGCTTGGTATATCTTGTCCTTGCCCGTCAACATCCAGAGGTGGTGAGTTATATCAATTCGGGGTCAGCTGGGAAGCCAAGGCGATAGTAAGCTAGTTCTCACCTAGCCTGTCTTGCTCTGACTATGGCCGTGTTAGACATATCTTTCAGCTGCTCCCATCATCATATATACCTCGTCGTTTGGAAGCAAATATCCTAGTGGAACATGATGAGTGAGTGAACCTAAAGCCACAGTAGGAGAACCCACCAGTGTTCCCAAAAGAAGTGTACGTTCTTCCATTTTCTAGCTGATATTTGAGTATACTCGACGTTATTGATTGGGTTGACGATGCGTCGTCTGCGGCCTAGAACAACGTTAGTCTAAGTACGAGCGCAGACGGCGAGTACATATCTCGTCAACACCAGAATCGTCAAAAGGTTGATCCTCAGCCTCCAAATTGATAGGTGCTGCAACATCATCTGGCTCAGCCATTCCGAAAAGTCACTCATAGCAATCGATAGTAGAGAGTAAGGAGAAGAAGGGAAGTAAGGAATGACGAGAGTATATAGGCTCCTCTTTTCGATCTCAGTCGTCGTGTTAGGGAGTAATGCTGCTGTTGTAGTATTGATGCTGTCACGTGCGGTCGTTCAACCTTTCGAGCTGATCCCGCATGAGACCCCTGTTGAGTTCCCACTAACAATATAAGCAAGTGACAGAGTTCAACATCCTAGAATCCTAACAAATGCAGATATTAGGGGGGCTGAAACCGTGCGAAAGTCGAGTTTCGGGGCCCCTAAATTCTGTCAAAAAACAAATTTTCCTCGCCCTCACGATCAAGTTAGTTCATGCTTCCTTCTCCCATACCAGTCATGGCTACCCAAGAACAAGGTCGTAGCAATTCCCCTTTTTCTCTCGCAGTTAATGTCCACGGCGCTCAAATCGACATTAGAGCAGCCTCAGAGAAACAACCCGAAGCTCTTCGCAGGGAATTGATGAAGGCCTTGCGATTTATCACACTCTCTCCCTTGGACTTTGCCATAATCCAGCTCCAGGAGAAACTCCGCACATCTCTTGTATCCGGACACTCAAAAACACCAGACCGTCTAGCCGCCGTTGTCTATGCATGCAAGCAAGGCACCATTCAACAGACATTGTGGGAAGCCCGGGCTTGGTACTATGGCGGTACTCAGCTTGTTGATGCTTTCGATAGTGTCGCCAGTAAAGTCCCTCAAGATGGAGATCGATCCTCCGACGCCTCGATGATGCTTCGACTGTTAGAAGTTGGTGGACAACCTGCCGTCACTGCTTTCCACCTCATGAACTGCCCTACCAGCCCGAAGGACTTGGAGAAGGCAAAGAAAGAGTTCTTTGCGTATGGTGGCACGTTCGCCTTGGCAGTTTGTGCGGTTGCGGTATCTGACGATGCAAAAGTTATGACCTTGCTGGAGAAGTTGCCAGCGGATCGATGGGGCGACTTGGTTGGGCACATGTTTTGTGTAAAGCCGCACACCGATCTTATCAGCATCGTCCAGCGCGTTTTCACGTCAAGAGAACGTCCACAAACGAAGCGGTGCCGCATTGGGCCTGCCCCCCGCATATCAAAGGTTCGTGAGAGAGAACGAACTGATGCCGCAGTCGAAGATAACGGCCAGTCGCGGAAAAAACAAAGGGTGGACCAACCAACACAGCATACAACGGATATGGCACACCAGCATATGCCAGGCGAGGCGTCACCCACGGCTAGGCCTGGCGATCTTGTCGAAAAGGACGCCAAGGACATGAACGACTCCCTAGTATTTTATACAAAGGCACATCCTATAACTTCTTCCTCTGACGATGGTAAGGCTTGTCGTGATATCCCCTTCTTACATTACTTGCGGAGCCTTACAAGAAGTTAGGGAATCATCGAATCGATCTGGACATGGTGCAAACGCTTCTGGGCAGCGGAGACAACCTTTTTGAGTATTACGGTATCAACTTGGACGATGTCGATTTTTCTACACCCTCTTTTTAAAGATTGCCAAGAAAAATACCAGATCCTCAGTGCCAATTTCGATGCGAGCAGGCCCGTCGATCTCTACTCTCTCCCCCGGTCTAACCAAGACGCCGTCGAGGTGGAAGACGGGTGGTGTTCGTTGGGAAATGAGTAAGATCTCGCCTGGGAATGTTTCACGAGGCGTGGGCTCGAGGGATTCAGCGCACGGGCCGCGACATCGGAGGACAAAAGCCACCCTTCCAGTTGTCTTCCAAGATGACTCATTAGCAATATGAACAATCGCACAAAAGCCGCGCTTGAATTCAGAGCTCACCTCGATTCTGCCAGCTCTTATGAGACCGATTATCCTCTCCTTTCGTCCTGGGTGTTTGCACTGATCCACGGCACTGCCCTGATACGGCACCCAATCGTTCTCGCTCAACTCGATGAGCCAATCTGCAAGGCTGCTTGCTTGCTCCGCAGCGTCACCGCTGTACGTACTGGTACCCATGAAGTCTAGACCTTTAGTCGGCCCGCGATCAGGTGTTCTTCCTTTCAACGTGTTCTACTTACAATCGCGTGGGAAGACTCGAGTTTATGTGCGTGTTTTCCTTGGTGAACCCATCGACACTGATCAATCCAACTGCAGTTCGAAATTGGCGTACGCCGTGGATTACCCGGTGGGGTCTCATTGGGGGTGGGGCAGTTTCACTCTGGTGAAGTGTATGGTAGAATGTGAGAATCAGCATTAGGATCGGTATCTCTCTCTCTTTTTTTTTTTTTTTTTTTTTTTTTACTGCATGTCAAAATACTCAAACCGTCTGTCTGTAAGCTTAGACTTGGCACATGACGTCGCGAAGGTTGCTCCCCGCCGCCAAATGACTGAGGGTCAGTCATGAGCATCATCTGACAAACAAGATGCAAAGGACAAGCAGTGGAGAATATGCAGGGCATAATAGAAGGAAAAATGAGTTCAACACTAACCTCCATTCATCGAAGCTGATGAAGCCGTCGTCGTTGTTGTCTATATCCTCAAAGAACTCGGAGAGGCGGCGATTCGATACGGTCAAGCCGGAAGTTTTGAATGCATGCTGAAGCTCTTTCTTGTCGAGTTTTCCGTCGCCGTCCTTATCAATTGATTTGAAAAGGGCAAATAACTGTCGCTCAGCTTGTTCGACAAATTTTCGAAATTCTGGGTTTTAACTGGTAAGCTGGACTGGTTCGTGACTGGAAACCCCATGGTATTGTTTGGCAGATTCGAAGATGCTCCGACGTCGAAAGCTTATAGAGATTGTTCTTTTGGTTGATATCCATGCTTACCTTCGTATTGAATCTTCCCATCGCGGTTTCTATCGACCTCGGTCATGATGCGCTTGAGCATGTCGTCGGCATTTTTCATGGCTATAACAGCCTATTAGCTTATCTCGCCCCTGTGATGCCAGAATTTTCATTCTCACGGTGATCGATTCTCTTGAGACCCTTCTTTAGTCCTTCTAGATCAAGCTCTCCGGTCTTTCCAGGTTCCAAACTCGCCCATAGCTCCTCGATCCTAGCATCGCGCTGGTTCTGCGACTCCTCGAAGCCATGTTCGACGCCAGTAACCAGGTCGGACACTTTCATGATGACGGTTGCGACGGTTGCATGTCTCGTTTGACAGGTGTATTCAGAGGAGGAACTAAGCTTTCAAGAGCTTCGTAGTCGAGCGTTGGAAGTGCGGACCGTTATCGTTTGCAATGCAAATCGGGCAGCTATACCCAGATGTCGAAAAGCAAGCTTGGGTTTGGCGACAAACAGGTTATGATGATGAGGACATGGTTACGCTGTCGCAGAATCGGGGGCGAAGGTAATTGAGTCTGTGAAACGAGGCAAGGAAGGTTTCAGCTGAAGAGAAACCAGGATGTGATGCTTAATAGGATGGATGAGAGAACCTCTGGAGTATTGTGGGTTGTTTTTTTTTTCTCTGATCTGAATGAATTCAAGA
The DNA here is from genome assembly GCA_013623535.1 of Fusarium penzigii. Taxonomy (NCBI): domain Eukaryota; kingdom Fungi; phylum Ascomycota; class Sordariomycetes; order Hypocreales; family Nectriaceae; genus Fusarium; species Fusarium penzigii. The sequence goes on along the minus strand of JABFFC010000202.1, from coordinate 81,738 downwards.
GCAAAATGACCCAAGTGCAAATGCCGTCAAAGTGGGAACAAGGGAACTGGGGCCGGAGGAATCAGGGAAGCTGGATAAGCAATCAGAGGCATTCAATTATGTCTAGCGGCCCGGAGGGATCCGCCATAAAGATGATGACCTCGCATTGTCTCGGCTCAAGGGTAAAAACCACTCTTTGATAGACTGAAATATTCTTTCAAAGTGGTTCTGTGAGGGTTCTAGACAACTTTTTTGGTCCAAATAGGTTTTGGCTTGATGGTAGTATTCGTTTGCGGTTTTATTCTACACTTGCCTTGAATACCACTATCAAGTAAATTGTCCTTGGAGCTGTAATGTGCTGTGGCTCAGCTCCATAACCTGGGCATCCGTGGCTGCGAACAGCTCCTCCCTACTCATTTGTTCATTACCCCACGATAGCCTTGCGGTCAAGCCACATTGTGCTCCAACCACTAGGTGATCACTCCTCCTATCAGCCTCGTCCATTCAATCCCATTCTACAACGCCGCAAGCCATCCTGGCTTCTTTGCCTCTCTGACACTTTGCGATTCTCTTTTACTAAAACCCTTGTGGAGGCTTCAAAACAGTCATGTCGGCCAACTACTGGGAGTCGACCCAGCGTCGGCACTGGCTATTTACCAAAGATCAGCTGGCGACAATGCGACAGAACCTCGAGGGCGAGAACAGCGAACTGGTACGCATGTTTCCACTGCCACAGACTAGACATCTGAACATATATTACAACCAGCGTAAGTCTCCCCATGACCATAGACTGCTTACAACAATCATAGCTGACAATGTAACGGTACAGAGCTCATCCGATTGGCGAAACGTCTGAATATACGACAGCAGTCGATGGCTACGGCGCAAGTCTACATGAAACGATTCTACCTAAAGGTCGAGATACGCCGAACGAACCCGTATTTGGTCATCGCAACAGCCATATATCTAGCTTGCAAGATGGAAGAATCACCTCAGCATATTCGACTGATTATCACTGAGGCACGAACTATGTGGGGAGACCTTCTTGCCATTGACACTTCTAAGCTTGGCGAGTGCGAGTTCTTCATTATCAGCGAGATGAGTTCGCAACTCATCATCCATCAGCCTTATCGGACCATCACTGCTCTTCGGACAGATTTGGCCCTGGTTGAGGAAGAGGTGCAATTGGCCAGGTCAGTGGTTAACGATCACTACATGACCGACCTTCCTCTACTATATGCACCACATACTATTGCTCTAGTTGCTATTCTTCTGGCTCTGGTTCTGCGACCTAATAGTTCGGCGCCTGGTCAAAATTCCTCGGGTGCTGCTGCGCAGGCTGGTCTACAGGCAGCCCAACAAGCCCTGCTTCGAGCCCAGGCACAGTCCGGTCGTGGTAGCATGCCTGATCCTGGGAATGTCGAGCCCAAGGAAAAGCAACAGGAAGCACGAGTAACTCGTGTGCAGAGATTTGCTGCGTGGCTGGCCGAGAGCAATGTCGACATTGCGTCGATGGTTGATGCCACGCAAGAAATTATCTCATTCTATGAATGCTACGAGAGCTACAACGACAAGCTCACACGTGAGCAGATTAACAGGTTTATCAAGGCTCGTAACTTGGACAAGTGAGGCTTGTTTTAAGAGGCGAATTCATAAACATGAAGATGTCGATGGCATGATGAATGAGACATGAAATGTTTGGGATCAGGAATCGGGTTGGGACAATATTGACATTGGAGTTTTTAGGGTAACAAGGGCATTTACAAGGCGTTAGGGGAAGTATCGGTCAGGAATTAGATGTATTGATACGATCGATGAATGCATATCACATCAAACACTAGCATGCTATTTACATGTCAAAGGGGCCAGTCAGATACGCGTTTCCCTCCTTGCCTACAAGGGCGTTTTCAATGGAGAAGTCTTGTCTGGAGGGTATCATTCTAGCGCGTTTCACAGCGTTTTCTGTGGCTCCTTGAACAATTCTTGCGGGGACTATGAGACGAAACCGTTTGATCTGCCCTTGCATACTTGCCGCATCAGGTTTCATGACCGAGTACGGTTTGCAGACGGGTGCAGGCAATGTGAAAACGAGCGAGTTGCTTACGAGATCGAGTTTCCTAGTGCTCCCTGTATCGACTTCAAAGAGTACGGGCTTGATAGACATCGTACAGATGTGTATCCCTGATTCATATCGAAATGCGATCAGGGTGATACGAGGACCTGACATGACACAAAGCCACATTCGGATCGGATGCCGTGAGTATTTCCAGTGAATTAAGAGTCTGACTCCATCTCACGATCATGCATCACACGATTTCCTGCAGAATGCATCTTTAGGGAAGCTTTTAACCCGAAAATACCCTTCACAGGATGTGTCCCAGAACTTGACCCCTTGCATCGGCCGAGTAGACGCAGAGCCACTGCAACTGGATGTTTTTCACGGCACCTGACGGTTTCGCTGATCATCCTGTCAATATGTGGCGCACGGTAAGCCCGCGTGGCTTTGTACTCGGTTTGGAGCAAAATATGCTAGTCCTCCCTCTGTCTGTGTTGATTGGAAGATGGGATTCTGGGGTGAGACACCGAGTCGAACTGAGCGCCATAGCCGACAGGAAAGCAGACCAGGAATAGCGGTGTGGCAGTGAAAGAGGGCTGAGGTCTGATGGTTGGTTTTACTTCTGAGGGCATAACAGTAATGCGACAGAGGATAGGGATTGGTTGCAACCTATGATTGATAAAATGGCAGTCCAGTAGAGTGATAATCTTGCATCAGTTCAATCTCGATGTTAGAGCTGTGTCGGTCCGGGTACCACTCGAGAAAAGGTATCTGGCTAATATTACCATTATTGAGTAACGCTTCTATGTCAAGATGTCTCGAATTTGGCTCGTGAGTCTCTCGTGATGGATATGTAGCATCGTTTCTCTCTCATTCAAATGAAAGAAGATAGCCTCCTCATGGCTAGACTTGCAATAACAACATGCCAAGGACAAGCTCATTCGACAAAGCATGCAACTCCCATCAACCCAGGAATGATCTTCATATCTGCTTAATCTAGGATACCGGTGCACTGTTTTCCCCAGGATGTTCCAGAGTCCTGTCAATGCGATGATCGAAACCTAATGGTAGTCCATGTCAAGTTCTAGATTCGCGAGACTTTACGCTATAATTCCGTGCGGGCTGTAAAGGGGCAGTAATCTACTTCAAGCCCTGGATTGAAACGTTAAGCCAGCACAAGCACAAGTGGAAGCGTATTGATGTCTCAAGGGACGGATACTGGGCTGGCTTGGTCTGGCCCCATGCTGTAGAATAGAGTGCAGGTGGGAGAAGGGAACAACCGGTAATATCACGACATGTTATCGGATCGGCGAAGGCGATGCCCTCCATCAATCTACGATAATCATTACCCCGACCACAGGAGAAACCATCTACCACAACCCAACAACAACCCTTGACCCTGAAGGGGAAACGAACAGAGAGGGAAAAGCACGCCAGTTTCAACCCATCCACTAACAGGGTCACACACACACACACACTTGGCCCGCCAGAAATAGATGGTGCCAGTAGCCAGCGGCCAACTCCCCTCCCCGCATGACGTCCCTGGCCAATGTTGCATGGTACCTCACACACCAGAGCAGCCTGCGAAGCAACCCTCAGGCGCTTCGTGGCGTGTTAGGACCAGAATGGACGCAACAATAACAAAGAGACTTCAGGGCGCTTAGACTAGGATGTAGCAGGATAACAAGCAGCAATACAGGATTGGGTTACCTCGTCCACTAGCTGCATGCTTTTACTTTTGTTTTAGGAAAGGATAATAAATCGTAATATTATCTAACCCAAAGTTCAACAAGCTTCGGAGTCGACCGGTACTTTACCTTGCTGAAGCTATGCGATCAAAAAAAGACTAACAAGGTCCGGTGGTTTAATGTTTCGACGATGAAGTCAACAGTGATAAGACATTTAAAGGTAAGGCGAACGAAAGGCTAGGAAAAAGAAATATCTCTGGGGAAATGATGGGCATGATGCAAGCAAGCGACATTCCATTTTGCCGCTGCCGTCACTCTCTTATCGTAAGAAACCCCTACCACAAGTTCGATCTTCACGTTGGATGTAATGCAGTACAGTATATACATGCCTGCTACAGACATTACCGCACCGCAGGGTAGTAGAATAGGTTGCTGCTAGCCACCCGCAAGTTCCTGCGTAAAGTGTGGAAAACATGAGATCCTCCAGCACAGTACAGCCAACAAGCACAGCAGTGGATACCCTGAGGCAAGCCCGAAGATGTGCTCCCTGCCAATGACGAGGGATCTTGAAAAATGACGGCTGGTTCTGTGCACTAGAGAGTAAGGGTGTGTCGAGTGTGGAGATATTACTGTGCTGATGACTGTAGCTCATGGCCATACCACTACAGTACAGTACAGTATGGGGGAGCGTGCAAAAACTTGAATGGGTTAAGTGCAAATGGGACGATGCAATCCCTGAGAGTCAGCCAGCATCAGGTACCGATTGCCTGTGCAGGACACACGGGAAGATAACAGCAGAGAGTGGGCTATAAAATCAGCGGAGTTGTTGGATCTGGCGATTGGTATTGAAATCCAAGACACTATGTCATGATGCTGGGACGGAGCTGAGAGCACGGGCTCAGATCACAGAGTACAGTACCTCGACTCGAGGTTACCCTGTAGAAATGGATGGATTTCGCAGCTGCTTATTGATGATCAATCGAAGCTGTCAAAGAATTCAACAGATTGTGGCGAGGACCCTTTTTCATCCTGTTTCTATGCATCCAAGAAGAAAAAATAGCATCGAGAACCCTTGGTCCCTGAATATTGGTTCGGTATGTTGCAACTTGTCAATGGGCTTCGAAAGCGCATCTCTCATTCGGTGCCTGTCCATGGCAGAAGAATGAAGAAGGATGTGAGAAGCGTGGGATCTGCAGACGTCGTTCTGTTTGCGAACTGTGACCCTCCTGACTGTAGCCCCACATGGTGAGACAAGTGTACAGTGTGTACTGTTTTAGTGGAGGTCTCTTACTGTGACGCAAGATGCCTGGGGTGAGGGAGTGATAATCGACGATGTAAGACGTAGGACCTCATATTTTCTAAGGAGTCATGATGAAAAAGGAGAGCATATCATTAAGCATTTCGACTCAAATGCAGAATCGCTTAAAGCAGATATTTGTTCTGATTATAGGAGAATTGGAAATTGATGTCCCTAATTCTTGCTCATCAAAACGACCCACGGTTCTTACAGGAGATTCATATTACAGTGTGATATATGCACGGTGCTCATGTTGCGCTTCGCAGACAGGCATCCCGGACATCGTGAACCCGCGTGCGAACCTGGTCTGGCTCGACTAAAATCAACCAGGGCTAACAAGCCTCAAAGTCGTTCCCATACTGTACGTGTACAGGAGGTTATGAATAGGAACAAGATGCTGCCTCGATGCGACTGGCATTCTTCAGCCTCCAAAAATGGAGTGGACTGAATTCCTGCATTGGTTCCCAGATAAACCTTCAATTCTTAAACTACGACCTGGACCCGGCATCCACAGCATTCTAATACCGTAAAATACAGTACCTGGAAACCTCATGCGTAAGCATTGTTCGAAATTGGATATGCAATATCCTGTTGAGTGGGAGATTACAGCTATTCAGGTGTCGCAAATGAGAAACGTAACCTGTTCCATTCTTCAACGCGCTGTGGGTAAAAACAACGGAGGAATGTCAACAAACAAACATGCCAGGAATCCAATCAACTGGAAGCAATAGTTGCTGTTCACGCTGACAGTAGCCGCCTAATTTCACAAGAGCTTCCAGAGCATGCGGGCCAGGCCTGGAAAGGGGGAAAAGCTTGCACTAGAAGAGGGGGAAGACATGGTCCTTAGGTGAGTGTTTACTGTACCTGAGATTAGCAGACTGTTTCGTCTCACGCCCTAAGTCCAAATAGCTGCCCCTCCAAGAGCTCACCTGACGGATGATGCACCTCTCCTGAAGCCTGGCGGTTCGCCCTATCCCATGTTGAGTGTTTACAAGATCCAAATTAGGGAGATTGATGAATCCATGTGGTGGGGAAGTAAAATGGACAGCTTCTGCACTGTTTTAATTCAGAGGCGTCTGATCATGGCTGGAGAGTCCACTGCGTTATTCTTAGAGAGAGCAATTTTCAAAGGCCAAGAGGGTGCGCCCCCATCCTCGACCCTCCCTGTTCACTCTTTCTTTTCTTTCTTTCACAGCTGGGTCTTTGACAGTGTGCTTGACGATGGATTGTCCGTGAAAAGCTGGGTGCGGTCAAGTGATGGACACTGGAATGGGGAATGGAGAACGCCCAAAACCATGCTTTTCTGAACCAACAAGGGCGCAAAATACTGGGTTCTGCAGGAGTGCAGGTGTTTCGTGTGCACTAAAGCAGATAGCCGTCAGACTTGCAATACAAAATCCTGGGCGTGCCGGACACGCATACCTCAAGTATCCAGAGTCGGGTGCCCAAGCATGTAGCGGTGCTGCCCAGCATTCTACCCACTTGTTTCTGTACTGTCCATGAGACAATTTGCACACTGTCCCAGCCCTCGCGACCACAAAAGGACAAGGGCCAGGGATGGGGAGGGGGGCAAGCATACCACCTGGATTACACAGTGGCGCGTGCTAATCCATTCGATATCTGGCAGCCTCGATGGTAACCCAATAAGAAAAGGGTGGCAAAGGAAGCGGAGACTCCATGAACAACCGCTGATTCGTCAAGGCCTGCTGTATGCTCTCATCTCCCTGCCCGGCAGGTGCTCTCGGGTGGGGTCTCGAAGTGGGAGCAGCACACACAGTGGGATTCTATGTGGGTCTAGCGCGTCCCCAAGCGTCCCCAACCAGCAAAGCCCGTTGTCCGCCGTCCCCGGTGTATTTTCCCGCACTCCCACACCTCCCACCCTTTTTTTTTCGCCTTCCACCACGCTTATCATCCGACTGTCACCTCGCCCCTCGTACCTCGTCTCTCGTCTCGCTTCGCTTCCCACAATCCACATACATCACATCCTACACCCGTCCAACCTCAAACTCTCGTCCCTACACACCTTACTTTTCCTCTTCACATATTCGCCATCTTTCGAAATATCTTTCCCCTTTATTGAGTCTTTGATCCCATCCATATACTAAACAACCAACCACCACGATAATTCCTGCACAATATCCATTGCTGTTTTTGTGCTCGTTTTAATCCCGCAATCAACAACGCTCGAATCTCTGACTCAACACACTGGCGCACCCATTACTACGTTTTGGCCGCCAACAACAACTTTTGATCTCACCAACAATTTGATACACACATCTTGAATATACAATGTCGGCATACTACCACTACAACGCTCACCCAGCGCACCCTACCCCAGTGTCGCACAACCACCACGGTGGCCGAAATCGCAGAGCTCCCCGCCTCTCAGTCTCCCAGAATGCGCAGCGCCAGTTCCGTGGTGTCCGCAGCATGAAGGAACTCACCGAGACTGCCTCCCTCTCCGCTTTCCGCAATAAGTTCGAGACGAGCCGCTCTTTCGACCTTGAAGATGACATGGAGTTCTGCCCCGGCCTGTTGACCGAGAGCGACGTGAGTATTCCCAAAAGCTGCAATCCAACGCCGCTTCATATCTGACACATTATTCTGCAGTTGGTTTCCATTTCCAGCTCATCTGAGCGTTCCTCGTTAGCCAGCAACTCTCCCGAGTCTTCTCCCACTCAGCAGCCCAACACGGTCGCTCCTGGGTTCTCACTCAACTCAACGTCTCCCGCCTTCATCCCTCCTAGCTTCCATGCCCAGCAGTCCACCATGAAGCTTCATCAACCCTCCGCCACGCGTGGTCGCAATGCCATTCCCATCATCAACCCTGCCACCGGCATTACCATGTCAAGCCCCCCGCAATCCGTGTCGCCCGGCAGAATGCAGCAGTCCATGGGTCGCCGATGGTAAATCGGTGCTGAATCTCGTCTGTGTCGAAAGACATCAGGCTGACTCGGGCATTGTCGTCGACAATGCATCTTCAACTGTAGAACTTCCTTTCGTTCTTAGCAACTGTTCATCTTGGCGGACAAACGGAATGACCATTTTCACGGGATTGGTATCATCTTCTTGGGCGGGCTGGGTCCCTCGAGAGTCTAGCGGGTCCTGGCTGCTCGATGTGGCCTAGACTATTGACTCTGAATCATTTCGACACCTATCACACTTATACCTCACCTGTACAAACATCCTAATCGACATACCCCCTTGTTTAAGTCAACAAGTTTTTTCAATGAGGATACAACGACTGGCGCGGCACGAGAAAGATCGATACCATTTTCTGTTTTTGGTCTATTTTTGCGGATTATAAAAATACCTCGGATTCGGATGTCTGCCTCTCAAGTTGAGGTTGTCAACACAAAAAAAAAGACACGAAAGGCGTTCCTGACACGGCTTAATATTGCATTTTGAGACGACATTGCATTGGTGTTACCACGGTACACGGACTGGTTTGGTTTCTTGAGCATCTGTTTTCACCACTTTTTCGTTATTTCTGGGGATGCCAGCGTTGGGCTCCCCGCATTCAACTAAAATGTCTTCCCCTTCTCTCCACGGTCATGGGTTTACGAAGTCATCAAGAGAAAAAAGAACAACATAGAAGGAGTGGTTTTCTTATGAGCGGGGCTACTGGTGTTTTCTTTAGCTGGTTCGCATCTGGGACATGTTTGGGCGGTTTGCCAGAAATGAGACAACGGTGTTGTGTTTTTTTCAATCAACATCCCTGCGGAAGGATGGGTTCTACTGGGAATTACGGGGAGTTGGTCGAATTCTTGGATTGATCTCCGCTGGTGCAAACGAACGGGGAAGAGGTTTTCTTTTTGGGCCATTTTGATCCTTCTTTGTACCATTCAGGGGACGGCCATATATACTTGTCCACCTTTTTTTTCTTTTTTGTTACATGTGCCGGCGGGCCATTGTTGTTTTCCCTTTGGGTTAGGAGACATACCGCAGGACTGGGCTCACCTACTTGGAGTGGAGGATGGAATTCTGTTTGGGAGCGTTGCTTGGGTGTTGGCTCGTCCTGTTCTGGCGAGAAGGTATCTCGTCTAGTTTTTGTGTCGCCTTTTTGCTTTCTGCAAGCATCCGGAGTGAAAGGGAAACGGGTTGGCTGTGACATGATCAGAGTTGAAAGGGTTGGTTTTTGGGAACGGATGGCCCTCGTGCCTGGTTTTTCGCAAACGCAACGGACTATTGCGGATGCGCGGTTATTGTTTATTTGGGAAATGGCGCTGTCTGGTTGCGATGCAGCTTCGGAGCTGCAAGATGAGAATATACGAACTGTTCAAAAAACTTGATGACTCTTTTGACGTGATACTTGATAACTTGTGAATATGCATTAGATGACAGGAGATGTGCTGTTCCGGTATTAGTCTGATGAAATTTGTATTATATCATTATGACTTGATATGGCACTACTTAAATTGTCTCTTAAGATGTGTGAATTAACATCTTAATCCATGAGGTCATCGTGTTAGGAGTCCGGAAGACATGTCAATGATTAAAAGAAGCTTATATTGGACGGAAGAGAAACGGCCATCGGCGTGTTATGAACGCCAGTAACGATTCGATATGGAGCAACGGAAGTCCCTACATAGGTAAGGTAATTTATGACAGACAGAACCGTGAAAGTGATGTGATATGATCCCCACGTTTTCCCCTCCCCCTCAATCAAGCACCAAAAGCAAGGTCAGAGTCGAGTAATTGTCTCAACATCCATTGGCTCAACATTAACCAGAATCTGTCAAGTCGGTACATGACGGAATGCTGAAAGAAATGCGCCAAAATTCCCCATGGCGCTCTTTTTTATTATTATCGTTATTGTTATCCTCGGTAATATGTAATCTGATGAACCGATCCACCGATTTCACAGGGCAGTGTAACTGCGCGGCCAAGGGGGAAAAAAGGATGATGATGATGGTGACGTCACGGGCTTGCAGGTGATGAGCTACCTTCCTCCACTTTTTGGTAGTAACAGTTCAAGGCAGGTTGTTCAATAATAGCAAGTAGGTAGTTTAGTACTGGCAAGAGGACAGAAAAAGGGGAGAGATACTATTGCCCAAGGAAGCAATGATTTGTTTATTTGATCATAGAGGCAGGTACATGTACCCTGCAGAGTTTTTAAGCTCCTTTGTTCCCCTTCTTGAATCCTCCCTTTCCCTTCTCTCTTCTATTCTCATTCATTGAATTGAAACCATCTACAACACCGTCAAGACAACAACTCCCCTCTTACACATACTCAATAATCACATAAATCAAAATGATGTCCTCAAGCACTCTCCGAGCTGTTCGCGCTGCGCAGCCCACCCGATTCATCGTCGGTCGCGGAATGTCCATCACCACCTCTTCTCGTCTCGGACTCAAGGAATCATCAACCCGTACGTAAACATCTCTCTCCTACGTCATTTTCAGTATTCCAGTTCAATTGAGCTAACAGCTTCCAAAGAAACCGATGTCGACTACGAAAAGCACAAGAAGGACTCCCTAGAGAAGCAGAAGAAGGGAAGCGGTCACTGGAAGCCCGAGCTCGCCTCTGACAGTGAGGAGGCCGTCAAGGCGGATCGAAATGCACAGGGTTCTTCCATTAAGGACCTCCAGGACAGGACCAAGAAGGCCGCCGAGCAGACGCACAAGGCGGGAACGAGTGTCAACGATAACATGTAAACAAAATTTGTCTCTTACTGTACATTGGATGTCCATCAAGAACTAGGTCAATGGAGTTTTTGGAGGCTGGGTACGCCGATTCTGAAGGTCAATTGATTTCTTCATCATGACGTTTCCCCCCAGGTTTTCTGCTATTGGCATGTGTTTCATAAATGAGCTGGATGTACATGCACTTGGATTGTTGATCACAATCCCCAAGCAACACTCAGAATGAAGTTTTTATGACTATAATGAAATAAAACATCACAACGTCTCAATTACACAACTTACATGTGAATCATTCCCTCATCATATATCATCTCCCCGCGGCATAGCTCCCAACTGCAGGGTAACCCTGTATAACTTCAGACCATGGTCAATTAACAGCTTCCTACCAAAGCTAGCTTCAGTTCCTTATCGATAAGATACCCTCTCAACTAATTTATTCCTCGCCGGTCTCGGGTCCTATTATACAACTCACTCATACACATCACAACATCTCTAATACACCGGCCCTCTTCGGGTCCCTTCTCTCCCGAGTCGCACTCTCTGCACTCGTTTCATTTTCTCTTATATCCATAAACATCCCATAACTCTCGCCATGTCCTCCGCACCCCCCTCATTCCAATCCGCCCTCCTAGCTGGTGCCCTCGCCGGCACAACCGTCGACCTCTCTCTCTTCCCCCTCGACACTCTCAAAACCCGTCTGCAATCTTCGTCCGGTTTCTTCCAGTCTGGCGGTTTCTCCGGGATATACCGTGGTATCGGGTCATGCATTGTCGGATCAGCACCAGGAGCAGCATTCTTCTTTTGCACGTATGAAGGCGTAAAGGGCCTGCTAAGCACAAAGGATAAGGAGAATGTCTCGAGATGGAGGGATCCGCTCGTTCATATGGCGGCGGCAAGTGCTGGCGAGGTGGCAGCTTGTGCGGTTAGGGTTCCTACAGAGGTGGTGAAGCAGCGTGCGCAGGCAGGTCTACATGGTGGTTCATCAGCCGCGGCTTTCCGAGCGATTCTCTCGAATTATTCCTCCCATGGATTCCTACCCATGTGGCGTGAACTATACCGTGGATGGGGCATCACCATCTTCCGCGAAGTACCCTTCACCGTTATCCAATTCCCTCTATGGGAGGCCATGAAAGCGTGGGGTCGACAGCGCAGAGGTGGCAGTGAGGTCTCTGCTGCCGAGAGTGCTGTGTATGGAAGTATGGCAGGAGCTGTAGCAGCTGCGATGACGACGCCTTTGGATGTGCTGAAGACAAGAGTCATGTTACCCCAGGATCGTGTGACAGTGGCTGAAGTGTTTGGAAAGATGGCGCGTGAAGAGGGTATTCGACCATTCTTCGCTGGAGTTGCCCCTCGAGTGACATGGATTTCCATTGGTGGTGCTATTTTCCTGGGAAGTTATCAATGGGCTATTAATACCATGAATGGTCTGGCGTAAAACGAGCGTCCAGGCGGATATGCATCTAGTTGTACGAAACTTGTACTATATTTTCTGGTTTGGTTAAAAGGAGGGGGATCTCATGAAGCATAGAAACAGACACGGAGTCACCAGATGTCAAACAGGAACGGAGGCATTTTTCATATCGCGCTAATGATATATACAGATACGCTTTGGGTGCATCTAAAGTATACAGCAAGATGTATGTATATACAACGACAAGGGGAAACTTCGCTCGACGAGAGACGTAAGAACGCCTCGTCTACATGGATACAACGAGAAGCATGTTTATGACGCAATGGAGAAGCAAGATTAGCGCTGGGGAGCCCGGTCCAACATTCTTATCTGCCATGATATGTGTTCGATCATGTTGACTGTGTGTTCTCCTTCTCTTCCGTCGTGGCGGCAGCACCAGCGGCAGCATCTTCTTGTGCCTCCTCTCCGTCAGCCTCAGATGGCTCAGCAGGAGGAGGCGGGAAAGGACGAAGCTCCTTGCGGCCGTTGGATTTATAGTAGAGTACGATATCATTACCACCCTTCCAGAGATGCGTACGTAGAGTAGCCAAAGTGGTTGTAGGGGAGAGTAGCTAAAAACACACACACATGTTAGTTAATCAACATTCCCTGGCATGAAGAATTGAGATGCGGGTAATCCCATACCTGGTCATTGCAGTATAATTCGAGATACTCCTCGGGCTTGAGGGTTTCGGGCTCTTCAGCTGGAGGCTCGATCCTTTCGGCAACGTACGCCAGAATCTTTCTCACACGCAGCATTCGGTTTGCGTTGAGCCTGTTGTTACCATCGGCTACAGCCAAGACCGGTACGCTATCATCCATGGGATGCAATACGAATGATACCTTGACAGGCTCTTTGAAGGGTACCGTGTTCTGTAGTAGGACATCGCCAAGCCACATCGACGCCTTCTGTTCGATCAGATCAGCGTCCTTTCCGATATGCTCGACCGTGCCCTGATACAAGTTGGCACTGCCACCCGACGTTTCCTCCTGAATGACAACTTTAGTGCCGGGAGGGAGCTTGAGCACTGGTGTATCGTTGGCCAAGCTAGGTGTTACGCCAGACTCAACCGGCTTGTTAGGATTCTCTGCGAGCTGACGATCGTATTCTTGTCGAATCTTTTGAATCACACCAAAGAAACTATCGTCGACCTCCTTCTCATGAACAGATGACGCCTCGGATTCTTCTGTCTTCTCCTCCACAATAACGGGCTTCTCCTGTGTGGCCTGGGACGCTGAGCGGTTCAGCTTCTTAGTGCCAAACGTCATGCGGAACTTCTTCTTGCCAAACGGCGTGCTCGGGGACTTTGTGCTGTCGGCCTCCTTGTCCTTATCTTTATCCTTTTCGCCTTCCCTGCCGTCAATGGACTTCTTCGAGTCGGCATTGTCCTTATCCTTGTCTTTATCCTGGGCTGGCGTTGAGACCAAGCTAGCTGCCTTTGCAGCTGAGCTTAGCAACGCCAATGGACTTGTGAAGTAGTCCTCTTTGGTATCTGTCGATTGGCGACTGGCATGGGATTGCCTCTTCTCAACGGGGCTCATGGGACTGGCAACGGGGTCTTCGGGGACGCCAGGAAGACTAGACGGGCCTGACATGATACTTGGACCGGGGGTTGCGAGACCAATACCAAGCCCAGGTGTGCTGGGATACTGGGCGGTACTGGCCTTGGGAGTCACCATGTCGGCGTTGTCAAAGTCTGGAAGGTTTGGTTTTGGAATAGCTATTGTCATCGGTTGCTCTTCAGATGTGGAAGCGGGCTCTGCGGCTTGTCTGGCCTCGACACCTTCATTGATCTTTTGTCGGTATGCCTCGTCTCGTTTGATCTCCTCGTCGATCAGGTTGGCAAACAAATATCGCAGAATCCACTTTCCAAGACTGACTGGACAATCGTTAGCCATTCTGCCTCATGACAAAGCATCTCTTCAACTTACTTCGCTGATCTTCTCTAAACTCTATCGGCTCGTCGAACTTGAGCTCATCTGCGTATACTTCGCCGTCGAAACAGTTGAAAGGCTCCAGAACAACTGTGAGGTTACCTGAACTCAGATCGATCGAGCACCATGGTGCCACTGCCTCGACCGTGTTAACCAAATGCTCGACATCCTCGAGGTGCTGCTTGCCGAAGCTTTGAATTGGTTTGCACTGTTGATGTTAACAATGATCATGATCCTATCGCTTGATTTACATACCTGTATGAGATCCCATAACAAGACGTCACCTGCTGTATCCAGCGTTAGAACTCGTCTCCTATCGTTCAACAGTCTGTGTTTTAGTAAACCAAACTGTCCTTCTATAGTATCCTCAGGCAACTCATGAACAGGTTTGATCTCAGGTTCCCCATGTTCGACGACAACTTCTGAGCCTCTCCGTCCATTTGCTTCGGTGACGGTCTTGGCATCCGGGTCCACAGCCGACCGAGCAGGGAACGCGGAGGCTGCAGATATACGCAGAATAGAAGCAGCCGGTATCTCTTTCTTGGAGGTTCCGTTGACGGCGGGAGGTGATGTCTCTCGGGGTCTGTTGGAGGCGTTTGACGTGGCTCGATGATGACGGTAAGATTCGGGCAGCTGGATGCTGTTACCTGTATCGACATCCTCCCATCGATTGATTGAAGATCTGTTTGTTGCTGTCCAGATATGTCCTCCAGCAGCCACCACTTTGCTTACACCGATATGCTCCTGAGCGACGGCAATGCTGAGACCATCATCCATATCCTCGAGACCACCTCGCACATCCGTCTTGGCCACCAGTCCAGAACGATCGGAGCTATAGAAGACACCAAGATGAGGATCCTCCGAGAACAAGGACCAGACACTTTCATCGTGCATGGTAAACGTATGCATGCAACGTCCATTCTTGATACTCCACATCTTGATCGTTTTGTCGGCACTAGCACTGAGGATCGTGTCGCCAGCATCGTCGATAAGAATAGAGCGAATGTTGTCAACATGGCCCACGAGCTTGGACACTTTTGAACCAGTTCTGGGGTCGTATAGACGGACTGTCTTCTCAGGGCCGCCACTAGCCATAATGTTGCGACCAACACGAAGGGCATACACAGACCCCTTCTCCTCCATCTCCTCGCCCTTGACGTCGATTTCAAGTTGCTGTCCAGCGCCATTGAGGTCCCATAAGCAAATCTTGCGGTCCAGGCCACCTGATGCAATCCAACTTAAGCCCATGTCTGCGGGCGGGGTGGCGACGCATTTGACATAATCCTTGTGTTCGCCAATCTTTTCAGCGCGGCTGTTGTCTTCTTCCGAATAAGGGCGCCATATCTTGACAGTCAAATCGGAGGAGCCAGAGACAAGAGCGGTGTTGTTGTGGGCCAGAGCTATATCATTTACCCAGTGCATGTGGGCATGAGCTTGAGCGCGGAACTTGGTCGTGTGCTTCGACTCGCCATTGGGGGCAGCCGGCGCAGATTCGGAAGCGGGAGTGGGATTCTTGAGATCGAGATTAAGGTCCCAGGCGCATACGATGCCGTCCCGACCACCAGAGTAGCTGCGCAAAGAGAAACCAGGGTTAACTTCGTGTTCGTGCCGGGCAAGAGAGGACAGAATGGATGGGCTCACAGGATGGCGTTGTCGCTGTCTACGGCAAGACCATTAACACCTAGTCGATGGCCGCCGGCGGAGGATTTGGCATTTTCGAGAACTAGTTAAAAAAAAGGGTTAGACCTCAAGAATTCTGGCTGGACAAGTTATTCCGTCTCTAGTTGTAATTGGCACGACTGTGGAAAAGTTGTCATGGCTCATGAGACCTTTTACTCGTCGTTGGACTGCGGAGACGGAAGAGGAGCTTTCTCACCATAGCTAACTCTTTGGCGCGCCTTTTTGGCCATGACGACACAGAACGAGGGGGGAGTCGGGCATACGCCGAGCAGTCAATTTGTTGTAGTACAAGCCGCGGACAGGCGCAGTAAGGGGGCAGGAGGAAGAAGAAAGGATATAGCTTTGTGCGTGTATGAGATATATGGGAGGTTTGGGCGGTGGAAGATGATTAAAGATGGCGGGCGAAATGCGGGATGTTTGGAATGGATTGAAAGTGGAAGAACCCGAACTTCACTAACTCAGTAACTTAGGACCATGGCAAGGCACTTGTTAGAGAGTTATGGCTGGCCGCAGTGTTAGGTTAGTGGTGGAGAGAGGGCTGCTAGTAGCTGCATGGTTGGGGAAAGGTCCATAGGGTGGTAGGAGCCCTCCATTAATCCATGAATGCCTGCCCCGCGAGCCCCTGCCATGTGTTTTTCGCTATTAGCCTAGGTGGGTATTCTGCAGTAAGCAGGTGCAGGAAGGATGGTGGACCAACCTTTCTGATTTCCAATGCTGGGGACAGGGGTTCACTTGCTGTAGATACCTTTCATGGTGACCGACCTGCCTGTGAAGTAGGTACAGAGAATATTCAGTGAGACCACCAAATGGATTAGAGTCGAAAGAGCTGCTCTCTCGAAGTAAATAGACAATCAGCTTTACAGACTTGTATGAGGGAATTGACAGTAAACACTAGGTAGTCTATTGATTCCATACAAGTTCAATTCGCCGCGGGGATGCTGCCCCGGTGGTTTAATGGACCGAGCTTCCACGAGTCCTTCTCTCCTAGGCAGATATCCCGTCTGTGCCACCTTCCCCCCCGGCTGGGTCACCAACAGCGGGGTTTAGCGCCTCTGAAGATTGAAGCTGTCCCTGTAAGTCTGGGCCAGTAAACCGCCATCATTTGTTTGGGAGAATGAATGGGATTAGAGAACCTGGGGAGAGAGAGGGCGGTTTGACAAGGAAACCCACTCTTCCGCTATCTTTTTGGATTATGTGCCTCTCTTCCAGATCACCTGTGCGCCGAAGAGAGGGGAGCGATTTGTTGGGTTGAATCTACGTCGCTTAGAGGACATGAATCTTGCATTACCGATAGAACAGCCCATTAATTTAGTATCATAATGGAATGAATTACTCATGATACATGTCTTCCGCAGCTTCGTCAATATGATATCGCCTGCATGCTTCCAGCGCCGATCCCAAACACGATTAGACTGACAAGATCCATTAGCTCGACCGTTACTGCAGCCTGCCATCTGTCACAATGGCAATCATACGTTCGTCTCTAGGACAACCATCATTCATGCAGCACAGCTATTCTCGAATAAGGGAGACCACAAGTCAAGAAGTTTTTGTAGACATTAAGCTGTCCGCCATTATGTTTACAAATAAATACCTATTTAAAGTCATGATACATATGCTCGTCGTAAAGAAGCGCAATTGAACCGAACCCAACTGAACTGGACTGAAATGAAATGAATTGTTCCCCCAGAAAAACGCCCCGACCCATTTACCCACATTGTAGATATCCCCACGTCGTATCAGTGTTGTGTCGTAAGTTTATCCATTCCCATTGCTTTCCTGTTCATTGTTAGTCTCCTTCATCTCTCATGCAGTTGAGGAGATGTTACATACATCCCCGTGTTTTCTTTACTCACCATTACCTTCGCCGTTGGTTTTACTGGCAGAAACAGCATCCGACACCACACCACCGGGATGAGCGGTAGCGCGAGGTCTTACTCTCACACTGCGAACACTCATCCGGGGCAGTCTTGATCTCGTCGCGAAGTCCTCCACAGTCCTCCTTATAACATCGCGTGCTTCCCCGTGAGACGCTGTGGCCACACTTGTACTGAACTAGCGATCTGACGCACATAATCGCGGAATTGGTGATTAAAAGTGAGATGAACTTTTCTGAAGTCGAGAGTGGTGGTTGAGACAGAATCAAAAGAGTTTGTGGTTGCTTGAAACGGCTCGAACAGACAAATCGAGATGACTCGTGTATTTATTGCCTTGTCGTCGATGAAGAATTTGAGTCGATAGCGAGCGTAGTCTCCAGAATCATGACAGGCTCTTCGGCCTTTTTTAGTGTTGAAAATAATCGAGTATTCGGAATGGACGGAGAGAGCGCGGGGGAAAGACAAAAAGTTGACAACAATTTATTCAGAAGATGTCGAACGAGCGGAAGCCCGGCACGTGTACTTGTGTGTGCTTGCGGCTGTACCTCGTATACCGTCTGACTGGTGCCACCCTCGTTCAAGGCTATGAGCTTATCAATCGGGTCAATTCGGTTTAGTTGAGTTGGTCCCTTTCGTTCAAAGCAGGTGGTTCATGAGATGGAAGAGACAGTAGATGAAGAAGAAGAAAAAAAAGAGGACGGAAGGGTTGAAAGAAGAAGGTGGGACGAGTGAAAAGATAAAAGAAGAGGATGGAGGACTTTGTAGTAGTATGTACCTTACCTTGCGTATGATGAATGCAAGCCACCCGATACAAGCCAAAGAAAGACATACGCACACCACAACCCACCACACCCATTGGAAACGGCTCCCTCGAAGAAGCCATCGATAGCTAGTCTGCCTTGGTGGGCAAAAAGAGATTTTCTCCCTAGATGGTGAGCCATTTATTGAATACTAAATCTAAAGCCTACAGTACTCCTTGGTGTCCTTTGAAAGCAAAATATCTTCAATGCGACAGTAAGAAACGGCTTCAGTCGTCTTGCGGGATGCACAAGACTAAATACAGAAAATGACGTGGTCAAGAGAAGTCAAGAGCTTGTGACGCGGCCTTTGGTGGGAAAGACTGGGGGAGCATTGGGGCTACTGTTTAGGCATGTTTCTTGGGGGGTGTCTGCCGAGAAACACCGGTCCAACACGAGACGGGTTTTACTTTTCATATTTACTAAATTGTGCCAATGCAGGCAGGTAAGGAGGAAGAGCAAAGAAGCCGCAGAATAGAATGGAAAGAGAAAAGATTCTCATCCACTACAAATGAAAATTCAATGGGCTTGTAGCTAAACGGTCACTTACACACAGAGACCCGTATCTAAATATGGAACACTATCCTCCCCCAGTGGGCTGGGTCGTAGCTTAAGTTTACAGCTTATACGAACACTACTACTTACTGTTTATAACTAACGGCTGGATGTATCTAAAATCACGTCCTTCAGCCGGACTGGATTCATTCCGTGCTCAGATGAATATTCAAATCCATGCCCGACTCGACTCTTTTCTGAAACCATTCCTTTTCAGTTGACGTATCACGACGTCTTGTTTGATTGTCACCATTCTGCCTCCTGGTTTTGTCTCGAATTGCACATTCCTCTTGGCAACCAATGGCTGGCTAGCTGTACCATCGCCGGCACAATTTGACAGATGAGGCACTCACCTCTCTACAGACGATACCATATGCCATTACGAAAGACAAGTATACCGTTGTAAAATTACTGCACAACCTCTTATATTTCTTCACATACATATATGCAAATGAATCTTTATAATGCCATTACATTTCATCACCCTCACTAATACACACAAATATTGGAACTGAACAGTACACTTTGTTCCTGTTGCCGTACCAACATTAGTGTTTAACATGACACTTTTAAATACCCAAACGCCGTGCTATGAGCAACCCACTATACACCAGCCACCGATCAGACCATTTATTGCCTGCTACCTCTCGCATCATCTACTTTCTGTATCCGCCCTTACCGCCCTGTCGAGGCTGGCTACCATACGTCCTCCTGCCCTGCTGCTTCTTATCTCTGCTCATGCTGGCACCCAGAGTGATTTCGACGCGTGGTGGCACTGAGAAGCCAAAACTCTTTGCGACCTTGGCAAGATCAAGCTTGTTGATATCAAACACACTGCGCAGCGAGTGCGAGGCGTAAGCGTGCAGGTAACTGCGGTAACCATCCTTGGCGCTCTTGTTCAGATAGTAGTTTTGGCTGATGAGCTTCTCAAGCTGTGACTGCACGTTGACAATCTTCTTGGCGGGGAAATCAAACTCGACGACAGGTACACGAGCAGCCTTGAGGTGGGACAGGAAGCCGACCTCGCTGGGCTGAAGGAACATCAGAGAGCGACCCTTGGTGTTGCTACCACGAGCAGTTCGACCAACACGATGAATGTAATCACGAGGATCATCTGGGGGGTCGAACTGAACGATCCAGTCCACAGCAGGAATCTATATGAAATTAGTTACCATAACCTTTGAGAATGGAAAGGAATAACTTACATCAAGGCCACGAGCGGCAACATCAGTGCAGATTAGAGTACCCTGCTTGGCGTTGCAGAATTCAAAGAAAGTGTTGGTTCGCTTCTGCTGCTTCTGCTTGCCATGGAGGTCAAGCACAGGAAGATCGATATAGTTGAGAAGCTCGGCATGATACTTGACGCAGGCGCAACTGCTGAAGAAAACAATCACCTTCTTCTTGAGGTTTCGCTTCAAGAAAGAGAACAGCAAGAGAAATCGCTTGTCGGCCTCGCATAGGACATATCCCTGCTCGAGACCCTCGACTGTACTGAATTGCTTCTCCTCATCGACGTTGATGTACAGAGGACCCGGACGAAGCGAAATTCGAGCAAGATCCTCGACCTTGGTGGTCTGGGTGGCAGAGAACAGCATAGTCTGTCGGTCCTGCTTGGGAAGGATCTTGATGATCTGTCGCATTTCGTCCTCGAAACCGATCTCAAGAATTCGATCCGCCTCATCAATGACAAGAGACTTGAGGTTCTTGAAAACGAATGGAGTGTTTTGCAAGTGGTCAAGAAGTCGTCCGGGAGTGGCAATCAACAGGTTAACACCCTTGGTAAGCTTCTCGGCCTCAGCTCGTCGGTTCGCACCACCAATGACAATACCGTAGGTCTGTGAGTGATGAGCCATGAGTTCACGAGCAACACCAAAGATCTGGAGTGCCAATTCGCGGGTAGGCGACACGACAATGACACCGGTGCCGTTTCGAGGCTTGAAGCGTAAGGAGCTGAGCATCTCGACAACGGGGATCAAGAAGGCCAGAGTCTTTCCGGAACCAGTCTTGGCAGCACCGAGAACATCGCGACCGGCCAGAGAAGGAGGAATTCCTCTTCTTTGAATCTCAGTCATTTTTGTGAATCCCATCTCCTTGATAGCCTTCATTGACTTTTCGGAAAGATTGAGCTCCTCAAAAGATTGCGCCTCAGCACCAGCAACGGGAGGTAGAGAAAGTTCTCCGACATCTGGCAGGTCTGTGTTGTTCTTGTCCTCATCGTCATCCTCTTCTTCGACCTTATCGTCCTCCTTATCCTCATCCTCCTCGTCACTCTCATCGTCGACATCCTCTTCGTTCTCCTCGTCGTCTTCAGAGGATTTGTCCTCGCGGGGCTCCGGTTCCTCTACCTGCTCGGCGCGCTTGACTTTCTTCGACTTTTGGGAAACGACAGGTGCAGATTTCTCCGCGCTAGCCACCTTGACGCCATTGGCATCCTTGAACTTGCGCTTTTTGTTGCTTGTAAGGTCTCCCATTTTGTCGAATTTGAGGTGTTATGAATTTGGACGGTAGATCACTGGTCTTTCTAGAGCGAGCGTCGCTGAATGCTGGAAATTTTCTTATCGCAGAAAAAAAGTTCTGGCAATGGTTCACTGATAACGGAACATAGTAAGTCCGGTACCGCACAAGATCGAAGTTCTGCTCACAGAGACCCCGCAGTGGGTCAGCGGCAAATGCCCCTTTAGCGCTGCGTAAACGCAGGGTCAAATTTTGAGGCTGGGTTCCTAAGGTCATGTGACAAGAAACTGATCAGTGTAATGAAAGGGATAGTGGAACAAAGAGGCTAATGTAAGGGTTGCATTATTGTTCAATTTGTTCAATCTAAGATACAATTGAGTGTTGGCTACTAGATATTAGATAAAGAAATCACAATAGGGAATCTATCAATGAAAATGTTCTTCAAGCGAAAACTGAGCTGAAAAAATCGATTTACCGTAAAAGACGGTGGTATGCTACTGTCACATCAGTGCTTCCAGAACGGAAATTCATCAGGTTTGGGCAGGGTTATAAACTAGACACTAGCCTATATGTGGCCTAGCCTCAAGTCACGCCCCTCTGAAGAGGCTGCAATGCCTGTCAGGTACACAGGGAGAACATTTGGCTGGCCTCAAGCATTCTTTCTTTCGCAACGCAAACTTCCTTTTTACATCTGCGCTCCAACTTGATCATCGTTCTTGACCGCGACAGCACGCTCCTTAGCATCGTCGCACCCGTGAAGCTTGGTATCAAGTGTTCTCTCTGCTATTTTGATGCACGTGGTCTTTAGTGGATTTACTTTTCATTTGGCGCAAGTCTTGCAGCATCAACTTTTCGCCTACGAAAATTGTGACGCCAGTTGATCCTTCGACCTTGTCGCGACATCCATCGTCAAAGCAGCACCATATCGCTAATTGCACATTCTGGAAGCGTAACAAACAATTCCTTGCTCTTACCTGAATCATTTTCTCTGTCGCATCGTTCCTGTCGACTTGCCACACATTTTTCTCCAACCACTGAGTTCGTTTCTTCGAGACGTGAAATTTTCTTGCTCGACCAGTGGTGACAATGGCGGAACCTCGTCCTGATATCCAGAGTATCCTGGCTGCCTTGGGTATGTGACAGAAATCCGTATATGTAGCGTGCCATCAACTGATCTTTTTCCCAGCCTCACAACGTCCCCCGGTCTCGACCCCTTCGCAAACTCCTCCTGGAGCTCCTGGTCAGGCTTATCCTCCCCCCCCAACGACCCAACCTGCGCCCGCATACCAGCCCCCTCCAGGTGCAAGCAACTACGCTCCTGGTTACGGTGGCCTTCCTGCTCCGGCCTCTAGCGGCAGCGTCGACCTTAGCTCTGTTCGACCAGTTAATTCAGGAACAGTCAGCATTGCTGACGCGATCGCACAAGCCAAGGCTTACGCTGCCGAGAAGGGCATCGCTTCCTACGATCGGCCCCTCGTGTACGCTGCCGACTCTCGGGGCCCCGAACGAGGCTATAAGCGATCCAGATCTCGATCACCTGCTCGGGACGAGTTCCGTGATGGCGTGAACCCTTATAGGGATGAACGCCGTGCCGACCGGGGAGGATACGCGCGTGGCCATGACCGGGAACGATCTTACTCCCCTAATCCTCACGGAGGAAGAACTTTCTCTCCTCGTGGAGGCAATGGCCGTGAGAGATCTCCCTTACGGGGAGGCGATGACAACTCCGAAACCATTCAGATCGAGTCCAGCCTCGTTGGTCTCATTATTGGCCGTCAAGGAGAGAACCTTCGACGCATCGAGGCAGATTCTGGCTGTCGCGTTCAGTTCCTCGCCGCTGTAGAGGGTAGCGGACCCTTCAGGCAATGTAAGATTACTGGACCACGACATCGCAGAGGCGAAGTCAAGGATGCCATCAACCGTATCATCGAAGACAGCGGAATGGGAGCTCCTGGCGGCCGCCAACAAGATAAGCCACGTGACCCCAACAAGGGAGGCGCCGCGGCTCTAAGAGAAGGAGAGGATCACATGCAGATCATGGTTCCTGATCGTACCGTCGGCCTCATCATTGGCCGCGGAGGTGAAACAATTCGCGATCTTCAGGAACGCTCGGGCTGCCACATCAACATTGTTGGCGAGTCCAAGAGTGTCAATGGCCTTCGCCCTGTTAACCTCATTGGTTCCCGCGAAGCAGCAGCTCGGGCAAAGGATGCCATCATGGAGATCGTCGACAGTGACAGTCGTGGCGAAGCTCCTCCTGCGCTAAGCAACAGCAACAACAACAGCAACAACAGAATGAGCGGAGGAAGGCCTGGTGGACGACATGAAGGTCACCGAGATATGGGAGGACCTATGGGTGGCGGCGGCGGCGGCGGTTCAGATAAGATTAACGATGCAGTATATGTACCTTCAGATGCTGTCGGTATGATTATTGGAAAGGG
Source organism: Fusarium penzigii (assembly GCA_013623535.1). Lineage (NCBI taxonomy): Eukaryota > Fungi > Ascomycota > Sordariomycetes > Hypocreales > Nectriaceae > Fusarium > Fusarium penzigii. Next base: position 57,883 of record JABFFC010000202.1, on the reverse strand, counting down.
TGGAGAGACGATCCGTGAGATGCAGAACACCACCGGATGCAAGATCAACGTCGCACAGTCATCAGGCCCGGGCGAGACCGAGCGAGAGATTGCCTTGATAGGCTCACACGATAGTATCGCTCGAGCAAAGGTGGCCATTGAGGAAAAGGTGGATGCGGTGGTAAGTCATGGCTTTGTTGAAGTTTTGGAGTACAATGAACTAATTTGTCATCAGCGCCAGAAGGGTGGTCCTGGAGGTCGGGGTGACCGTGGTGGTGGTGGTGGCCGAGGTGGCTATCATGATCACGACCGGCCAAGCTACTCTCAACAGGGACCCAGTGCTTCTTCTACTAACCAACCTGCTCAAGCCCCCTCGGGCGACGGCGCCGACCCGTATGCTCAATGTAAGTGGTTTCCCAGATAATTGCCGGATGGGCTTTGGACTAACAAGACGTAGACGGTGGTTACCAGAACTATGTTGCTTTGTGGTATCAGTCCTTGATGTATCAGCAACAGCAAGGCGGACAGGGAGGAGCTCCTCCTGCTGGGGCCCCAGCCCCGGGAGCCTCGTGATGTCTTGTTCAGCAGCTGCCTGCTTGATGTCGAGCGCATACGTATGTGCCTAGGTGACCCTGATAGAGCCTTGTCTATCGCTGGGTGTCGAGCGTGTGCTCGGATGCCTGATCTTGATTGACGTTGCCTCTGTTGTTGACACGTTACGCCTGCATTGTCGCTACACATTTAGCTACCCTGCCACCAGGACCTACGATTTGGTACAGCACTCGGCCTTTTTCTTTTCTTTCTTGTTTCTTGAGGATCTATGCGAATCCAGGTTCGCATGCTTTGATGACATATATACCCCACCACATTGACTCGAGCTTGACGACATTAATACCGGTTTTGAGGTGTTTGGCGTAGGAGGACTGTCCATGGTGAAGATTGTTTCATTCCTCCTCGCTCGACGCGATGAACGAGACGCATGACAGAGATTGCCTTTTTTTTCTCTTTTCAGATGATGAACACTTCGCTGGATGAACAGATGGAGATCCAACCTCAAGAGGCTGTTGCGTGGAAAGCCTGGACTTGACGAAATATCGACCGACCTGATCTGACCTGATCTGCTCATGACTGACGTCTTGGTGATATCCTTACCGACTTGTCTGCGTGTCCAGCGCACCTGTGGGCTCTACCATATTTCCCGGAATTATCCTGCAACGTCCTGCTTTTGAACGGTACTGCCCAGGGTGGTTGATGAATCTGATCTTGAATATTGATATTCATGAACGCCTTCCGCTGACAATTACCACTCTGTCTGTTTTCTGGAACTCGTGCAAGTGAGAACGGTAGATGACCACATTTGATCCGTCATCAGGTATTCCTTGTCTCTGGAGCATACAGGTATACATTGTCCCTTTTCTTGGACCATGTACACGTACGACTCGTTCCTCTAGCCTGCTTTACGCGATAGTATTTATCACTCTTCACTCTTTATCTTGCACAGGAAATAGCAATTCATTGTCTTGTATTTTTTGCATGCCATCAGGGCGGACCGGATTTTAGGACGGTGAACGGAAGCCTGGACCAGGAGTTGTGGTTTATAACATCTAGGTAGTTTATCATGAATAACACTGTTTTGCTGAAGGACTGGCCGATGACTTGTATTTCGCGTGAACCTATGAAGTTGATTATGCTGTTCCCGCACGTATAGAGATGAGTGTTCATAATGAAAAATGATCAGATAAAAGGTCACGTCCAACATGAGGCACGATGGATCAACCGAAACAAGTGAGCTGAAAGGAATGAGCCAATGGTAACGCTACCAAATGTATGACAAAATTGGGGAACAGAATCCATGGCGAGAATCGAGGCCGGATATGGCGAAAGTCAAACTTGTATTAGAGAGGTAAAGAATCAAGTTGTTGGCGGCGAGTCCTTGTGAGAGGACAGGGCTACTTTGGAAACAAGACTGGAATGCTGGAGCAAGACGTTGAAGTTTGGGAGATCTAGACCTTCGATCTTGGTGGCTATGGCCTCCAGATATCAAACAGTAAGGATGATCATTTATTATCAACTCCCTTTTAAACCCTTACCCAACCCTTCAGCCTATTGTCGATGTTTTTATTTCTCCCTCTTCGCTGTTCAAAGATATTATAACCGTCATCTTCTCTGTATGCCAGAACACCAACATTTGCACATCTATTCTCCGTCTCGATCATCTTCTTTGTCTTATACCGACCTCTATCTTTCTCAACGATTCGTATGACATTGTCCTTTTCGGAATTACAATATTTTACTGCAACGTTCGTTTTTAAACGACGGATATAACCCTAACTGCCAATGTGCAATATTCCACGTTGCGAGGAGTAATATCACAGTTACATTAGCCTGATTCGGGTACGATTGGTTGATTGTCTGTACAAGTCAATCGAGTCCATTCGGCATCTAAGCAGAAGCCATAAGCCTGCAACTACAACGCTGTCTCTCCCCATCAAATCTGGATAATCTACGTCACGGGTATCAACTTGCAGTGTTGCTGCTTCAGCTACGCAAGATCCTCCTTATTGGGGCGAATGAAAAGTACTAGCCTGGCACAATAACAACATCGAGGCATCTGTGTTGTATTGCCGGTATGTTAATAGCACCACTGTCACCTTGCAGCCCAGCATTGGATCCTTTAAGTTAACATAAATATCCACCAGTAACCAAGATCAGAGCAGCGCCATGTGTCGCTTGATGGCCTTTGCTGGAAGCTGTATTCGTTGCAGCACTTATCATGCCTGGGCATACCTAACGCAGGAGTTGTCATGCTTGGAAGCCAAGAACAGCGGCTGCTTTGGCGAATGCTCGCGCGGTGTCTATGTTGAAGAGCATAGGTTCGATCAGGAATGTTCTTCCTGTGCTGATGACGAGGGCATAGGATATCTGGAAGACGAAGCCTTCACCTTTGGTGTAGTACATCGGAGGACTGAGAAAAGGAGGGCAGACGAGTATGATAAGATTGAAGATGGGCATAAGAAGCAGCGTATGTGATTGATGTAGTAAAATATTTAAAGAGATGTTATCGTGTTCGCCAGTATTAATACCCTCACTTGGAGACACATTCAAGACTCAACACTCATTTCCCTCCCCATGTCTCCTTGACCACTCTCCAATACCTCTCTCCATCAACCCTCACATGAGAAACATGTCCACTCCCCTCGAACTTCTCCATTCGCACCTTACACCCCTTCTTTCTAGCATCCTCAGCATGCATCTCTACATCCTCACAGCCAACTGCCTGATCTTTATCGCCATAAATATACGCCCTCCCAGTTTCCCTGGCAATCTCTTCCTCTGTGTTCAACGCAGCAGCGTATAACTCATGCGGTGTAGTTCGACCAAGCGGGACGTGAAATACCCACACCGTCACAACAAAAACCCAGACAAGTGGTGATGCCCATGATGGGAGTGAAAATGCGAGGGCGTGGTGGTTTCGAGTAAGGTTGAAGTATCCGGGACAGGAATCCATGATCACTGCGTGGCGTGGGATAGAAGCTTGTTCAGTCCAAAGTTCCAATAGTGTAGCTGCAGAACTGACACCGCCGTTAGAAAAGATATGAAGAAGAAAGTCATCCTTGACAGTATTGAGAACAGCCATCGCAGGACCGAAATTCCTACGCCGGAGAGATGGTTGCATCCATTGTGCCAGGGTAGATTGGATCAGTAGGATGGGCGAGTTAGGAAATAAGACACGATATTGAGAGACGTATTTCGCGATATGGACATCTCGTGCGTCCAACCATGTAAGGAGAATGATGATGCTGGGATGACCGGGGTCAGGAGGGGAAGAAGATGGGGAAAAGTAGGAGACGGATGGACTAAGAGTGTTCAAGAAGCCCAGGGGTGCCTCTATTAACGTTGTTGTGGTATTAGTTGGCGTTGCCATTTTATACACATTCGGTGGGATTAAGGGGTATGGTGAAGGGACAAGTTGGGGAGTTGAAGTTGAAATTCTCGGGTCTTGTGGTTGTTTGTTTAATGTCCACGCGGAGAACGCCAAGACGGAGTGGACCAGGCTCCGGTTCGGGATGATAGAGGGGCCGGTCGGTGACTTATCGAACGGACACGGAAGAGAATGTTAAATCGAGGCCATGAATTTAGAGATTGAGATATAAGCGAAAGTAGGAAAATTTCGTATTACAACCAATTACAAAAAGCAATCTAGTTCCCGCTATTTAACCAAAACATACCCCCATTGTCGCAAACACCAAAAGAAAAAAGAACCCCCCAAGTATTAGGCTCATGCCGATAAGCCAACAGCCAAAATCTCCCTCTCAACCACATCAAATACCTTCAAATTCTCATTCTCCTTCTTGATCTCCTCAACCCGCTTCTTGAACCCACTACCACTCAACACGCGATCCACCGCCTCCTTGATATCTTTAACGCTGGGTCGTCCCGTTCTCAGATTGACAGCAACGCCGCTCCACTCTCCACGCATCGCAACCTCAAGTTTATCCTCAGTCTCGCCCGCGAGAACAAGAGGGACGCCGTTGGAGACTCCGTGGAGGAACCCGCCGTAGCCAGCGTTCATGACAAAGACAGATGTATAGGGAAGGATGGCGTCGTAGGGAAGGTGGTCGATGATGCGCGTGTTGGAAGGGATCGCCATGTCACTGGAAAGCTTGTCGTCCTTCTTGCCGAGAATGACTACGACGAGGAGATCTTCGCGCTCGGATAGAGCTTGAACGGTGGGGATCAAGAGGTGAGAGTGTACATTGGCGATTGTGCCTTGTGTAACAGTCACGACGCGACGATCACCCCGGGTCACTTCGTGCCACCACTCGGGGTAGACAAAGTCGGTAGGCATAGACTTGGCCGGCATGCAGCCCGCAAACTTGACTTTGGAAGGCATGTCGGAACGGGGATACTCCAGACTAGGGGGGCACATCTGAAGAACAACGTCGTGGCAGAACATCCAGTGATCAAAGGGCAACTGAGATGGTGGAATATCCGTGATGCCGAGATCTTTGTAGATGTTGTTCATATGCACGATTGTTTGGGAAAAGGGGCCTTGGACCATCATCTGGTTCAGGAGCTGGTTGCGAGCGCGGCCAGAAGGGGTCGAGTCAGGGGGCAGGCCGGGACCCGGGGGTCCAGTGTCGACGCTAGAAGCGACATAGGGCACGAGATTGATATCAACGACCTTGGGCCGAGTAGTAAAACCCTCAGGAAGTGGTGCTCCCAGGCTGAGGGGGTTGGCTCCCATGAAGTAAGTCTCTGTAACAACGATAATCTCACGTTCACTGTCCTCAGCTCGTAGCTTCGCGAGGAGATCCTTGAGGATCTGCCATCGAGCTGGCGTCTGATCGATAAAAATGTGCTTCACATCCCACAGCAGCCGGGGGAGGCCTGAAGGAATAGCTTCACGCTCAGCCATTATCTCAGGGGATAGCATCTCCGGCAGTGAAATCAGATCAGCTCCGGTAGTTTTAATGCGTTCTTCAAACTGAATACCGCCAATAAAGGTACCCTCAAAACCGCGTTTGATGAGCTCCGAGGCGATCGTGATCATGGGGTTGGTATGGCCATCAGCGGGAGCAGCTGCAAAGATGAGGTATGGCTTCTTGCTGGAGGTTCGCACGGGTAGACTAGCCTCGACAGCACCAGCGGCTGAGTTGGCTTCGGTGGTAATTTTAGAGGGCATGCTGTTGTTGGTTTGAAGTATAGTGCTGAAAGAACAAGATGGAAAGGCAAGGTAAATATGGAGGATTCAAAGGAGTATGCAAGTGTTGTAGATGACGATTGCTAAAGGGAACTGAATTCCAAAAGAGAACACGATATCTCGACTCCTTTAATACTTCCAAAACCATATCGCCTTCAATCTCAATCTCTTCATCGCCATTTCAAACAAACAACTCGCCTCTCCTGAATGTTTCCTTGTTAAGGCAACCGTCACCAGTCAGTTGGCAATACATCAGCCACGGCTCCCCCGAGTCTGACGTGAGGTTGATGTTTAGATACTTAGAGGCGAGGTAATGTAGGACTTGATTCGTTCCACGAGATTTGCAATATCAACGTCAGCATCTTCGTTCCCTTGACGTCCAGCCACATCAAGCCTCGGGAGCTTGTCAGAGGTTAGTTCTTCAAGGATGACGACCGGCGTCAGGACTATATCTATGTATAGCCAAAGGGCTGCCCTATCTAACACCAGTTTCTCTCAATATTAGACATGCCCTTGATGCATGCTAGGAAACGCAGCAAGCATTAACAAAGTGCCTGAATGACTTGACTCTCAATTGCCATATTGGCGGACTGTCTACGTACACTTGAAGGATGAACATCTAGATCTTGCTATAATGTAGAATCTGGGGTTCACCGGCTGCTTCTGGAAGGTGTAGTTCAATTAGAATTAGACGCGTTGAGGGCTGTGTTGCTTATGCTGACCCTGACCAGTGCTTATTGATCAGACTACCAGTATCGACTTCGTCAGCACACATGGCCGTACTAAGTTAGAAGAGATTTCTCTTGACACCAATTGATGAATTTCGAGAAATCATACCTTTTCGATCTAATGTAGTGCTGCCGTCATCTTTAAAATTACTCGAGGGATTGGTGAGAGATTCGGAGGTTGAACAAATGCGCCGCAATATCTGATCGGACTCGTCTACTTCCGTCCAGGAACGGTCCGACTGACATGAATTTTCGCATTTGAATCTTGGTGTTTGGATACATACATGTGATAAGCTCACCAGGAGGTTTCTCATGCTATTCTTCGAGCACATGTATCTTGGTGAAATGATACTCAAGCGGCCGCTTCTCCAAAGATAGACATGCAGAAGTATTACCCATTCAGGTTGACCAGTCTCAACAGACGGATCGAAGAACCAGACCCGCGTTTGATGTGTTCAACACTATCATGAGTCGGCCGCCCAGTCAGTCTGATCAACTCTAATCCAGCTCAACGAGCTCGCATCAGCAATCGAGAATGTTGTGGAGGCTGTAGGTTGACATGACCTCAAGCTTCATATGCTTATGGGACCTCAGAACATCAGCCAAAGGCCCCAGGAATAGATCGTCTCATGTCGGCTGAACCAGTCAGGTGTTCCAGTCAGGAACATTAACTGAGAAAGATATTAGGGCCTCTCCGCTCAACTCAAAGGTCGAAATATGAATACAGTCCGGGGGCCGACTGAAGAAATTGAACAGCGGTTTTGATTCAAATTGGATCAGCCGACTCGTAATAGCCGTTGCGCTGTTGGTGTATCAGATAAAAGCAGTTATAAACCCTGAGTGACAAAATCCATGAAGCGAGTTTGACTGTTACCGGTTGTGCCAAGGGTGAGATTAGTCTTGAGGCTTGGATCTCACGAAGAGTATGAATGGTTGTATCTCCGACAAACACAAGAGTTGTTCCAATGAGAAATTTGATAGTCCAACTTTCCATATATTGCGATCGGGACTGGAAACAATGCAGCTCCCCTGATATCGATAGTGTAGGCGCATGCGCAGTTCGGTTGGTTTCAGATGTGAGGATAATCAAATCACCCTTCGGCGACATATCAATCACTGACATTTTAAGTGATTGTGCCAGTTATCGATAATTCCATCATTCTTGGATCTGTAGAAATCACATCTGGCCTCGTAGAGTTTTCGTACATATCAAGGATAGTCTCATAGTCTCTAATCAACTTGTTAACCTGGCCGATAAGACGTAATGACAAGATAACAACATCAGTAGGTGTCATGATACCCAGGGTACTCTTTAGCTCGTGTTTGCCGAATCATTACTCCAAAAACTTCTTGTGCTGTTGGTTTCTTCACTGACGGAGCTGGGTCATATGTCTTGAGGGGGCATATTTCTCCGAAACTTGCTGGCAGGTGTTGATGTGGGAGCAGCCGAAATGCGGCTCTAATCGAAATAGGTATCGGGCATGACACTGCAGTGCTGCTTATGTCTCGAAGGTATGATGATAATGATGCCATATTGGGTGTCCGGTAAGAGGTAGACACCGGGCCGGTCAATGGATGGTTGAGGAAAGACAGCAGCAAAGAAATGAGCGGTTGGCCGGCTCAGGAACAGCTCATGATGCACGTTTTGAGACTGGATCAAGGTATGATTCGCCTCATCCCCTGATCCAAGGCGAAATAGGCAGGGAAATGAAGAAGAGGTGATCTAGTCACTCGATGTTCAACTGGCTGGTATTTGGGGAAGTTGTGAGAGTATCACAAAGGGCAGGTGCTGGTCCCCTGAAATACAGCCATGTGCATATGGCAGATGCATGACAGCAATCCTCCTCAAGGCAGGAACGGCAAAGGTAGGTAGCTTCCATATTGCGAACAAATCGGAGCACGATTACCTAGACTAACTGTTATACGCAAGCTCAAGCTGCCACCTTATACTGTAGCACACTGAACTTCTATTGTATCTCCAACTCAAGTCTGTCAATTATCATGAAAGATGTCTTCGCAGACCATCGCCGTTAACGCAAGCTACAAGACGCAGCAACACTTGAAGTGCAAGCAAAAGGGACTACCCTTCGGTCTATCAGCATCAAGTCATATCCTTCCGTGATAACCTCTTAGTCGTCAACCGCAATCAAACGACAAAGCGGTGTAAGAGCATCAACATTGAAGCCAAGCAGTGCGCATCGATAAGAAATCCATGGCACTGGATGCAGTACGAGAAGCTGGCATATCATATCCATGACAGCGATGCAAGCCACAAGCATGGCAAGCGACAACAGCAGAATTGGGGGTTACAAAATCTCCTGACGTTGAGCGGTGCTCCAAGTGCGTGCTGCGCATACCGGTAGGTTTAGCTACAATACAAGGTTGCATGCAGACATCAGTCGAGAGCGGCGCAGGACGTTCATCATCGACCTCGGTCAATCTGGTGTGAGAGACGGTGAAGTTCCGTGAAAGGAGTGAAAGTGATATACGAATGGATGGAGGGATGAATGGACAGATGGAAGTAGAATGGATGACCTGACAAACCATTGGAGTGGTGCCAAGTTCGGACAGAGCCGGGGTGAGAGGAGGTCCCGTGGGCAGCATGGACAGTGGCTATTCAGGGCCTCGATGTTGGCTCTAGCAGCGGACTAGCCAGGACTCTCCAGACTTCACTTGAGACTCCCCGCGCAAAGCATGCATCGGATCGGATCAGGAGCGGCGTTTCCAGTTCCTGATGCTCAGGCTTACAGTGCCTCAAATCTTCCCCAGGATCAGTCCAGGGCAGAGGAGACCGGGCGGACCCGGAAGCAGAGGTGAATGGAGGCTTCTTTTTTCTTGGGTAGGTGCTGTAGAAAGCTGTCAGCGTTGGCGATCTCTACCCCACTCCCTCGGCAAAGAAAAACCATGACAAGACCCAAAGCCGTTGAGACCAACCAGGTCAAGGCCTCTAAGGACTTAGGATAGCTGAGTACAGTACCAGAGCAGCCCAGTACTGTGGTCGGTGTACGAAGGATGCCGTCAGTATCACTCAAGAACTGGCATGGAGACGGAAAAAACTCCATGGTGGGGTATGGGTATGACAGAGACCATGAGGATACTGCAATTGTGGTTACGAGTATCGTGGCAACGAAGGACAAAACTGTCAATGGGCGCATGGAACGATTGTAAATCCTATTCAAGTTGGTTTTCCACAAACTCTCCCTCAATCACGCATCTCCCTCCCTGATACCTACTACCTACTACCTAGCCAGGCCGGTCATCTTACCGAGCTTCTCGAGAGCTCTCCTCCTATGTGTCCCGAGCCAGAAAAGTTGGGAGGGGACCTTTTTAGGAGGGCTTGGGCCGTGGTTAGTGGAGTGCATGGTGCAGACGCGGGCAATGGCGGGGCAGCATTGAGTCTGGATTGGTCCGCCGAGGTCATTCATCCATTTCCATCGTCATTCATGATGGAGCCTCATGGGGAGTTAGTTGAGAGGAAAGACGATGGAAGCCGTAAGTTGAATGGGTATCTTTTTCTTTTTCTTTTATCCTTTTTTTTCTTTTCAAACCTGCTGACTGTCTGATGGTGCTACAAGAGGTGTTCTTTTTCTTTCACTCTTCACCTTTTCACCTTTTCATGACTGTTGATCACCCAAAACATCTGATGATTAGCTGCCATTGATCAGCAATCTCGTGTCAAATCAACCTTCCCTACCACTGATAGGTATTGCACTAGAGCCAGGGAATAAACCCCCAGACTCACTGACAAAGCTTGCGCTTGGCTCTCAGCCTGTCACATCCATCAATTTCCATCTTCACATCTTTATCTCCATACTATCAACTTGAATTTCTCCCCCATTCTACTTCTTCTTTTTCTTCTTATTCCCACTCCCACTCCCGCTCCATCGCCTCTCCTGCTTCCTTTCTTCTATAAACTCTTTCAACTCCTGCAAACAAGAATACCGTTCACCATTACTCAATCGTCACCTACCTGGCCGGCACAATACATCCAGGAGCTATCTTTACCCCCCATTCATCCACCCCTCTTCTTCTTTCCCCCACCTGCATTTACATTGCCGTCCTTTCATAAAGAAGGTTGCTTCCTTTCCCCCGGCATTTATCAGCAGATCAACAGCCTTCGACGTTTCTATCTCGCATTGGGAATTCATCTCCCTCCCCATAAAGACGACTGCACTGTCCATTGTACACCCGCATACGAACGAACGACGACATTCGCATTGGCCTGTTGAACCGGACTAGACTATCCCGCCAGGATTAAGCCACACAAGCTGTTCCTCGACTTCTAGTTGTCATTGATACTTCTCATACTCTCATCCTCAAACCCGACAAGCTCTTCAGCTTACCATATTCTTCATCTTCTCTCCGGTTGGCAAGTTGCCTTCCACCGTTTGATCTATCAATCATCCATCATCCATCCGCGGGCTGTACCTGCCATCTACCCACTTTCGACTGCAGCTCAGATAGTTCACGTGCTTTATGTGCTTGCAGTATTGGAGCTCTCCTGTCTTTCCTTGAGAAAGTAATTCTTCGCCTTTGCTGTTGTGCCTTTGCTCAGTAGCACCAGCATCAATCGCTTCGCTCTATTCCATTATATCAACCTTGCCCGTGAACTATAGATCACCATGCCTTCTCGCACCAATGGCGTCGGCGTCCAGGTCGAGGACACTAAGATCTGTGTTGTAATGGTCGGATTACCTGCCAGAGGCAAGAGTTATATTGCCCAGCGAGGTGAGTTGTCTATCTTGGTCCTTACTGTCATAATAGCTTGTCCCCTATTACCCATCCAGTACTCATCGCTAACCCAATTATAGCTCAACGTTATCTTCAATGGCTATCCATCCCTGCCCAGACCTTCAACGTCGGCAATTATCGACGAAATGATGCCCCTCAACCGAAAGCAGACTTTTTCGATATTAACAACACCGAAGGCGAGCGCATGCGCCGCGCTGCCGCCGAGGCTGCTGTCGCCGACATGCTCGACTGGTTCCGATCCGGTGGTGTCGTCGGTATTCTTGATGCCACCAACTCGACACAGGAGCGCCGGAAATGGGTCTTGGAGACATGCAACGAGAATGGAATCGAAGTTCTCTTTGTTGAGAGCAAATGCGACGATGAAGAGCTCATCATGGCCAACATCCGTGACGTCAAGACCACGAGCCCCGACTACCGTGGCCAGGACCCCGAGGCCGCAGCACTCGACTTCCGTAACCGGATTCGCAACTACGAAAAGGTCTACTGCACCATTGACTCTAGCGGCGATGAAGCTCATCTGACCTATCTAAAAATCATGGATGTCGGCAAGCAAGTCATCATAAGTCGTATTCGTGATTATTTACAGAGTCGAATTGTTTACTATCTCATGAATCTGCACATCCGACCAAGATCTGTCTGGCTATCCCGAGTATGATTGCCCAGCATCGGTCATTCTGTGAGATGTGATCGCTAACGATCATACAGCACGGTGAATCATTATACAACCTTGATGGTAGAATCGGCGGCGATACTCTTCTTTCTCCACGAGGCGAGCAATATGCCAGAAAACTGCCCGAGCTGGTCCGCAAATCTGTTGGCGTAAGTCGTACTCTGGCTATGTAAGCTGCATATTCGCATTCTGACAATATTTAGGATGATCGCCCCCTCACTGTATGGACCTCAACTTTGCGCCGAACTATTGCGACAGCCCGTTTCCTCCCCCAGCACTACAACCAGCTACAATGGAAGGCTCTCGATGAGCTCGACTCTGGCGTCTGCGACGGTCTCACTTATCAGGAGATCAAGGATCGCTATCCCGAAGACTTTGCTGCCCGTGATGAGGACAAGTACAATTACAGATACCGCGGTGGTGAATCCTACCGCGATGTGGTTATCCGCCTTGAACCCATCATCATGGAACTGGAGCGAAGCGAGGACATTCTGATTGTCACCCATCAGGCTGTCTTGCGTTGCATCTATGCCTACTTTATGAAGAAAGATCAGACTCACAGTCCTTGGATGAACGTCCCTCTTCACACCTTGATCAAGCTGACCCCCGGTGCCTACGGTACTGAGGAGGTGCGCTATGAAGCCAACATCCCTGCCGTCAGCACATGGAGAGGCAAGGGAAGCACGGCCAAGCACGAGAACCCAGCCCCTGGACAGTAACGCTTCGAGATATCCTTCTCGGTGTTGTTCCAATTCTACTTCTTAGATTCTTTGTTATGCGCGATGCCCTAGGAACAAGGGGCTGGTTGATTGCTGTGGTAATGACATGTATTACGACGAAATAAAATGAATAAAGCATGAACGGGCACAGCCGCGGCTGGCTGGTGGGAAAATGGATATGGGGTTTGCGAGGAACGGAACCCATGTTACGGTCAAGGATAGACCAAACAAGAGCAAAAGGCCGTATGAGCCTGGACGGTCAACCGTGAAATTATCTGGGAGGTCAAGGTCGGTCATGCATGTGTAAATGAGGCGTTTTCTATTTTCTTCCTCCAATAACTTGGCAACTCATGAGGAATCGGGTTATCGACTCGAGGGTTGGGAATTGATATTGTAGTACAAATGTCAACTTGGGTTACACATAAACCCCTAGTATTCAAATTTCTTCAAACGGAGGGTATCATGATAATGCCTGACTGTCGTGTCAAGTCGTGCAACGAGTTATCTGAGATGGTCGGTTGCTACCGGTAATAATTATGCTAACTCGAATCTGATAGCGTTTCCGGATAGAGGAAAAGCACTGGTCCAGGCTCATAATTCGATGCCAAGACGGTTCCCTGCCAGATTTTCTTTGATCGCAATGTCAAATGTTTTCAAGCACAAAGAACCGTTCGGTAATCCTCGGGGCAGGTGTGGGTATCCAAGAAGTGCATTCCAAAGGGTATGGCTACACGATATGGTTCCGTCTCGTGATAACGCTGCATTTATGCATTCACTTCGAAAAGATCGTTCATATTGCATTTTGGTCGTTTCAAGTAAAATCCTCTGTCAATGTGGCTCGTAAGTCTTCAGTCATCATGGGCGCTCGATGGCTGTTCAGGACTCGGGAAGTTTGATGAGGCGCAAGCTAACTCCTTAGACGGACGACTAGGCGTCCAAGAGTGAGGTCGGGGCTTACTGTCTTCTGGTCGATTCGACATCCACGACGTGCGATTCTTCGCAATAGGAGGTGCTTGCAAGTTGCCTTCGCCTTCCTTCTTCTCATGGTGATGAGAACGAGCGGGCCATCCAGGCCAAGAGCGGCGAAATCTACCCGTGGTTGGTGCAATCCTTTGTGATACACCCGGGGCAGTATGTTGGAGGTATAGTTCGTGTGAGAAGAATGGTGGCCGGTTGGTGTTGGTTTCATGACAGATGCAACGAGCAGACAGATCGGGCCTCGATGCCTTGACTACCTTGGCAATCAGCTCGGCCATGGAAAGCTCTATATGCAGCTTGACGAGATATGCGAGTGGGTGGAATTGAACGTATCTACGCAAAGTCAGCAGCGACCTATGTGGTTGACATTCGGACTTACATGAAGGTATTTTTAAGCGACATGGTAGCAATAAGAAGGATCTTTAAGTTGTCAGAGATGGCTTAAGGGGCGTCCAAATCAGACTTACATCCATGGCAAGTGAGATGGCAACCATGACAAGGTTAAATCGGTATAACCTGATATATCTCGTGAGGCCGTAAGATATGAGCGAAGAGCGGACAAGGTATACGAAGTAAAAGTTCAAAGCCATGTCGATAATGGCAAAGATGCCCTTTTCGATACGATCCCATATGGCATTGATACGTATATATGTGTGGCTAATCTGGAGACGGGCGGGTATCCAGATGCAGAAAACGGAGATATTGATGAGTGCGAGGATGATAAAGACTCCCCATTTGATACGCCGTACGGTGGTTGGTGATACAGCAAGAAGGGCTATTCGGTTGACGATGATTTGCATAATGCAGTGAATTTGGAACACCCAAAGGAAGACTAGAGACAAAGGGTCAGAAGACATGATGCCGGAGAGTGCGTTGTGGGCTTGGCAAGATGAACTAACGGAGAAAGAAGTAGATTTTGAATCTATGATTGATGTTAGTTAAGGGGACGGTCGAACAAACAGAGAGAAATCGTACCCAGGAGCTATTGAGCCCTTGACATAACCCCAGGAAAGCCCTCCAATTACACTACTGGCGATAAGCTCCAACCAGATGAGGACCATGTAGGTCGTAACTCTCCGAGCGCGCTTCCATTGGTGATATGTCTGATTGGAAGCACGTATGACAGCAAAGATGATGAGACCAACAGATAACCCGAAGACAATACTGACTACTGCCAGGTCATTGCAGGAGGGCTGATGGTATTGGTACCACGGAGGAATGAATGTCCCAGTCATGATATCATGATTAAATTTTCTGGTGCTGCTGCTATTGTTGTGTGTATTTTGGTGCTTTGGAGGGGAACCTGGCTCGTCTTGAGGGTAGCAATTGAAGTTATGCTCGAGAGGATTGGGTGGTTGTAGTTGTATATAGACTGGAAGTGTGAGGCTGAATACACGTCGTTGAAGATCACGGCATGATGCTTCCTCTTGTACACATCACAGGTCAGTCGGGTATGGGTTTGCTGTTTTCACGATTTGACAATCGAGTAGACGGTAGATGTTAGTGTAAGAAGTGAAATTGATTTTTTGACATCCCCCTCGCGTCGGGAATTGTAGTTGTGGTAAAGACCGTAAAGTACTAGTTCTACTAAAGGGAGCCATCTCCTAGTTTTTTTTTCCGCCTCCCGTCATGTCAGACATGCACACTAAAAAAGTTCTCAAATCTGAGGGGGAAGGAGGGATGGAGGGATATGGATGAAGGGGGAGGAGACAGCAAGAGCAGGAGCAAAGGAAGAGAATTGACAGGAAAAGGTGGTGGTGGGGGTGGTTTTGGTGGAGGGCAAGCGAGTTAGGCGATCAAGCAACTTGCTACAACCAACCAGAGTACAAGAAGTGAGCTAAGTTAGGGGGACCGTTAGGCGGTCTACGAATAGTGGCATCTACCTAAAGCGAGGCTAGAGGTAGTGTAGTGTAGTGCAGTGTAGTGTTTTTCTTAGTGAAGCACCACCTCAGAGGCTGAGATGTTTTGATGCATCATTCGAGAGACTGGGGATGACGTGGTTGGACACTGTCCGAACATGGTCAGTTGATCTTATCCAACACTTGCTTGTGAATAAACACGTCGCTGGTGTGATTCCATACATGTCTTGTCCTTTTTATTCTCATCATCTTCCTCATTCCCGTCTCAACCACAGCAAGAAAAAACAATATGATTGAGAAGAAGAAGAAGAAACATACACAGCCGTACCAAAACCAACCACCCTTGTGACCACCCCTTGCACAAATATTACCAGTAACCTGGGGAGAAAATATCAATGATCGTCAAACATCCCTGCCTCACCAATCAGAATTGTCCGGATCCATCCTCCTCAACTGCCGAATCTCTCCCTTTTTCACGGCACGTCATTTACAGATCTTACATCGGACATCTCGATTCGAACTAACCAAGGGTTATGGGAAGGTGAATAAGCTCGCCGCAATGTCAGCTCTGATAACCTGCAATTTCAAAAAAAGAAGAAGAAAAAGAAAAACGTTCCTTGTAACCGTTACTATTGTGGCGGACAATGACGGTGCAGGTCTGGTTGGACAAGATGATAGCAGTACAAAACACCTACGAGGAGTCTTATTCAACATCTTGTCACTATTCTCAATCACTGATAGTTATCTCTAGTGGTTATGGTTAAATTTTCAACTTGTACCTTAGATCCTCCGAAATACCTCCCTCACCTTTCAACATTTCGTAGTATTGTCCTTGCTCGCTGTGCAAAATATCCATCATGAGCTTCTATTTCCAACCTCCAGTATTTAACACCGTGCCCTTGGCATATCCCCCCGTTCTTCTCGCCCCGACTCCCGTCTACCACTACTCCATATCAACAGTTCCCCTCTTAGTAACTACATTGGTAACTGCCTCCAAGATCTGTTTCAAGATCATCTTTCACCGAGGAGGTACTGTCTTGGCTTCCAACGACGCTGTTTATGATTACCCTCCTACTCGCAACATGCTGCTCGGCAACTTGTCGTACTGGTCTGAGCAGTATAACCTAGGCAATAGAGTATACGCTGGACAAGTGAGGCTATACACTACAAGTAGTCCCCTGTCGACTCTCTCCGTTTTGCCAGATGTAGGGCCAGTCAGACCGGTTGACACTCAGAGACTTGTGTCTCTGGGTGAGATGCTGTGTCCGGCGGAATTCAGAGATACTATGTATCAGATAGGAACAAGACGGTTGGGGGCGTTTTTGACTATCGATATTGGTGCTTTTGACGCTATACATGCCCGGTGTCTACAGAAGCAGGCCCGAAATGGTCAAACAAACCCCGTAGACCCAGTATCGTCGACTACTCCCCAGAATACCACTTCACCACCAGCATCAACTAATAAAAATGCTTCGCTATCTCTTCCTCCCGACGATGATCCAAAAGAGCCTCCCCAAGACACAACCACCGATGCAGACACTGAATAGTGAATAATAATGTTCTTTGTACTTCAAAGAGGTGGTAATAGGAATAGACGTCTGCCATGATGGGGGTTGGAAAGATAACTACATAGTGTCAGGTACTCAAAATAAGTATTGTTTTGATATATGCAAACGCCTCACTGGGAGCTGGACCACGTAACAGTTCCTTCAGTTGAATAGCAAGATAAGAAATAACAACATTACCAGCATAGAATCTACCTACCATGCCTTCACATCTTCTAATATCTCACGCTTCTCTTCCTAACCTCCTGCTGCTAAATCTCCTATACTCTAACCCTAATCGACATATATCACTCCTGTATATGTTTCAAGTAATGCACGACCAGTACTTCTGAAACGTATCATAAGCGCGTTAAATCCTGAACTTCTTTTTTGTATCTTATCATTAATCGTTGCTCAAACTTCTCCATGCTCTTCCTTACTCACACACACACACACACTTCTTGCTTCCTCATTATCTTCACTTCAACCTGTTAATATTTCGTACAGAAGAATCAGAAAATCAAACATCATGGATCTGTGCATTACTGCTCCTGAGCCCTTCAACTGCTCGCCGCCTCCTCGCTCTCGCCCGGGCAAACAACCAAATACGCCAACATCTTCTCCCTACCGCACCCACCATTCCCCTGGTTCAGCCATCACCACCTCTTCTACTGCTCTCACGCAGCTCCCTCCCACCCAAACCTCCAAGGATCTCGAATTCGACCTCTTGATCTATGATACCGCCAACGACTCCTCCCTTACCCACCCTTGGGAGCTCCCGCAGTGTACTCTTCGCATCCCCCTCGCCACCTCCAAGTCTCAGCTCATGCAACTCCTCCGAGAACAGCTCCCCATGGGCAAGGATCGTATTCGTCGACCCAAACTCGCTTCTGTGACGCTCTACTGGACTTTTCGAGGAACTATTCTCCCACTTGGACCCAACGACGATGAATGGCATTACAGAAACCCAATCACAAAGACGGACCTGTTGGGTCGGGCTGAGATGGAGTGGCTTCTCCTCAAGGATATGATGGCTTCTGCAGGTGGCTCACTCAAGTGCTATATTGCTATTCAGGGCGAGGTCACTTCAGCCAAGAAGACTGGCGTTTGGTGGTTTGGTGCGAGTTCTTAAACTAGTGATGGATGTCTATCTGTTTGAGATATCATGTTTCAAGGATTGTAAGTTCACCTACTGCCTGCTCCCACAGATCCTCAAGCTAACATGCATCTCATCAGAATCAAGCAATCGAGCAGACGATATGGCTGTGAGTCAGAAATGGCCAATGACTGAAGGACTTGTTCAGTGAATACGAATACTTTTTGAGAAACAAGTGGAGAGAAATCGAGTACACATCGCACATGTAAAGGAAAGACGGGAACGAGAGAATCATGTAAATGATATCTGGAACAGCTACGGAGGACATCAACTGGAATGATTACAATTTACTTCTCATGATACTTGTAGAACTGTGAACTGTGTATGCCTCAAATACCCTACCAAACATCTCACATATCACAATCACATACATCCGTATACATCGCCCAAGCGCAAGACAGACAAGGAGGATAAATAAGTAAATATTTTAGCTAAATCGACGCCAACCCGAGCTGCAAGCCTTTGTAGTCATACAAAAACAAAACCATAAAAGGGAGTAACTGTGAATCAACTCCGTTATCCATATTAAAGCTTCAACGCCCCCAGTTTCGCCTCTATTGATCAGCAAACAGACTCGTCTCTCCCTCCCCCGTCCTCCCGACATGACAAAACATTTCGCTTTCGTCGATAGCCCATCACAAACTTCTCATAATGCTTGAACCGTCATCTGCACCAACAAGATACTCCTTTTTGAGATCCAGTTCTTGCTTCTGTCTTGGTAATATAGCTTTGCGAGACAACCATATCTAGAGAAAAAAAAAGATGGCACAAGATCAATAACTGCGCTCGCAACTGTCCAGCGAGCTTCCTAATGCGAGTTTCCCATGCTACCGTGCTCCCTAACCGAAATTTCCAACAAGTGATATTAAGAGCACCAAAACAGTAGAACCAGCCACGATCAACCAAGAAAAAGAACCACCCAAACGCAACGAATTGACGCCGCCATGCAACATGATGAACAACATGATAAAAGGACACGGGTCCAAAAGTACAGACACACACACAGGCTCAATGGCTTCGTCAATCTCGTCACGTTGGGTTGCCCTTAATACGCTTCGGCATTCTCGGTGTCGGTGGCTTCGTCCCCCGTTGCATTCCGTTGACTTGAGGTCCGGTAGATCCAGGCGTCGGAGCTCCGGATCCATCCTCCTCCTTCACTCCCGAGGGGCGTCTTCGCTTGTTCGATGCGGGGGATGTGTTGGCGCTAGGCCCGCTGGATCCGGTTCCCTGTTGGCTCTGCTGCATCTGCATTCCTGGAGCTTGCATCTGACCGGGAGCTGGGCTGCCCATATGTGGAGAGCCAGGTAGATTCATGTGCTGCTGGGCTGGGCTGGCGCCCATTGGGAACTGTCCAAAACTGGGTGTTCGAGCTCCTGGGGCCATCGGCGGACCGGTCATGTTCATATTGGGATGTGATCCGTTAATCTGCATCGCGACATACTGCTCCAGTGCTTGGTAAGGTCCCATACCGGGATTCGTGTGGTAAAATCCAAATAGAGGGTTCATCTGCCCCATTACTTCGACGATCTAAACGGGAGAAAAAAACATCAGTCTCGATCCTCTTCATGTGTACTAATCCACCGACTATGGCAAGAAACCGAACATTCATACCTCAAGAAACTGGAAGACAGCCTCCGTCACTCCCTTGCTGTTAACGGCCGAATCTGGAAGATCGACAAGCACCTCGGGAGGCTGTGTTTGAGGTGATTTCAACTGCCGGCCCTTGCCCTTCTTCGTCATCTCGGGCGACTGTTTTCCATCCTGGGAATTGGCCTTGTGCCACTCCTTCATCCACATATGGGCTGGCTTGGCAGCATCAATTACTTGCTTCCTTGAAATGTACTCCTCGTGTTCTGTGGTGAGAAATTCGAACAGCTCAATCTTCTGATCCGAATCGAATTGGGCACGAAGGGTGCCAGTAGCAACCAACTAGATTAAAAGTCAGCATCATGGGCATGAGCTACGCCTTTGGGGAAAACTCACGTGTGACCCTGTCTCGAACCAGTACACCAGGCTAGCCTTAGAGTTCTCTATACAATGGCAGTCACCTGGGAGCGGTCGATCCGTCACGCCCTTGTCAATGATCAATTGCATATGCTTGACGCCGCTGCCAAAATGAGTGTGGAAGTATCGTGCAATGGCGGGGTATGCGATCTCATACTGCTTATCCGTCGTGTCCTCGGTATCGGTGATATGCAGGGAATGTCGGAAAACAGCGTTGGGTGAGAAGAATCGGGCCACGAATGCGTTCCAGTAACTAAGGTCATCTCTGCCCTTGGAGCCCTAACAGTCCCCCGTTAGCATACAGATTCGTCATCTTGCTAGCATCAAACTTACTGGATATCCACTCAGGTGCTCGCTGAATTGCATGAGCTTCAGTAGACATTGACCCTTCATGCCCTCCCTACGTTGTTGTTGGATCAACGAACTTTGTATAGCCATCTGCTGCGCAGCTACATTCATCTGCTGCTGAGCTGCATGCTGTTGGGCCTGTTGCTGAGCTTGCTGCTGCTGAGCTTGTTGTTGCTGCTGAACCTGTTGAGCCTGCTGTTGTTGCTGAGACTGCGGCTGCGGCTGTTGAACTTGAGGCTGGGCAGGAGTTTGAGGGGCCTGAGGTTGATTCTGACCGGCCGACATCTGGTTAGGCTGGGCAGGTATGGAGCTTGGGGTTTGCGCCGGCGTCTGGGGCCCTGTAGGAGCCGGAGTGCCAGCCTGAGACGACTGCTGAGGAGTGGGTTGGGATTGGGGACCAGGCTGCTGTGGTTGGCCTTGAGGCTGTCCCTGGGGTTGTCCCTGGGGTTGCTGTCCTTGTTGATTTGCCATCTGGTTCTGCAGAGATGCAGCCAGCTGGCTCTGCTGCAAACTGGCCATGTTCTGAGCGGTCATCGGCATCGGTTGACCTTGGCTAGGTCCAGCTTGCATCTGTTGAGCATGAGCTGCTTGCTGCTGCTGTTGCTGTTGCTGTTGCTGTTGCTGCTGTTGTTGCTGCTGCTGCTGCTGGGCTTGTTGCTGCTGTTGAGCTTGCTGTTGCTGAGCCTGTTGCTGCTGTTGCTGCTGAAGAGCGAGCTGTTGAGCCATGATGGCCTGGGCTTGGGGATGCTGTAACGTTCAGTCAGCAAGAAAAATGGGTCAATTGGTATAGAACATGGTCCACTTACTGGGCCAAGCCTTCCAGCCTGTCGAAGCTGATGAAGCTGCTGCGGGTTGAGCTGGTTCAACTGCATGCCCATGGGCATGCCATTCACGCCCTGCATATTTGCTTGGAACGCTTGCTGAGCCATCAAGTTTCTAGCATGTTGTTGCTGGAGGAGTTGTTGCTGATGTTGTCGCATCGCAGCCATCGCGTTCGGATTGTTGTTGACTGGGAACACTGTGCGTTAGCGCGTGCTGATCTCAATAGAGTATGGTGGGATTGAGCTGACACATACATTGCTGTTGCAACTGCTGTTGCTGAAACATCTGCTGTTGGGCTGGATTGAGGTGCTGTAAAGCGTGAGCATTTGGGTTCACACCCGGCGGCATGCCGCCCATCAGGGCAGGGTTTACTTGGGCTCCAGGAGCAGAGACCATAGGTCCGCCGAACTGGTGAGGCATGCCAGCGCCAGGAGCGCCTTGCTGGGCAGGATTATGAGGCATTCCAGGTGCCATGGGATGACCGGCGACACCTGGGTGCATGCCGGCAGGATGCCCAGAGAAGTTTGGGCCCATACTGGTAGCCATCATGGCTGGGTTCGGTGGTCGATAATCCACGGCGTGGATATCGACGTGCGCCTATCGATACTATCGCATGCACATGCGCTGAACAATGTCGGTTATGAGCTTGACACGGCTGTTGATCGCGACCGAACGATTGAGAATCGAGGTGGTGGAGGTGCCTGGTGGTCGACCCTTTTTCGCGTGTCGCGACAGGAAGACAGGGTCCGGGGGAGTAGATGCGATAGCGGTCGGATCCGGGCCGGGCGATGGCAAGAGAGAACAAGAAAACAAAGAGGGAAAGAATTAAGCGTATAGGTCTGTACTAATAGAGCGAAAGTTGACAAGTCGAGAATAGGCGACGAGACATGGGCGATGGTTGAGGTGAGAGAAGGGGGGTGATGAATGAATTGGTAGTGGTGTGGTTTCGCGATACGAATACTGGACGAGGAATGGCCCAACGGGGTAGAGGACCAGACAGTACAGTACTGTGCTGTAGACGAATGAAAAAGACGGGGCGAGTCGCACGTCACGGGATCTCAAACAGACAATACAGGCTTGAGTTGAGTCCGAAGCAAGGTGATGCAAGGATCACGATTGACGATGTCGATATGTGAGTGTAAATCCGCCGAGGGATATGGGGTTGAGGGATGGTGATAATGGGATCAAGGTAAAAAGAATGGGAGAATGAACAGGAAAGGCGTGGGCGAGCGATGTCACCACTAGTATACCTCTACCTTATGGAGGATGATCCGCTCAAGCACTGGGGGCAAAGCCGGGCGGGTTTGGCTTTTTGGGGGGGAAGAGAAAGGGAAGTGAGGGAGAGAGAGAGACGGGAGAGTAACAGGGACGGGAACTGAGGTGGGCTTGGATGGAAGAGAAGTGAAGTGGACTGTCCAGTGGGAATTGGGCATTGGATAAAAGGGCAAAAAGAAAGTGGGCGGCGTGGTCGGCTGCTAGTTTTGGAAATTTCCCGCGCGTTTGTATGACTGGCTGGCCCTTTTTTTTATTTTTGCATTGAATAAGAAAGAACGGAAAAAGGAATGAAGTTGAGAACAGCGGCGGTCCCGAGAGGGTTGTCGGAAGAAGTAGTAAATGTTAAGTTTGGGTTTAATTAATAGGATCTAGATACGATAAAATAGAAAGATACCTCGGGATCTGTTTTTTCCTCTCAATTACTTTCTTCTTTGGTTAAATTATCCTGCAGTTTGGTGTTTTGATTCAACGTAATTATCACCAACTTGATTGTGTAAAGACGCAGTATGATGATAAAGGGCTGGGGGGGGAACAAGCCAGGTTCTGCTCTAAACCCTGAAAATCCAGGCAGACAACCAAGCCTCTTGACCCGACAGAGAGGAAACCTTGCGACCCCAGGGCGAGATTGCCAGGATTCAAGGTTGGGGGTGAGTTGAGTGCTCAGGTAAGGCTGGAAAATCTCAGCTGGTTTGATAATGATGAACGCGACTTTTGGAGTTGGAAGATAGCAAAGAACCCAAGTTAGGGTGCAACGGAAAGTGAAGGATTTGATATTTGATGCAGGAACCCTCGATAATTAGCAGGGAATGATAAAGGGTTCTGACAATCAGACAAGGCAGGGATCCGACCCCAATTATCACCACATAAAATCAATGGTTGAGCACCACGCGCGCCACCTTGCCCATGTGTACCAGACAACGGCTCAAATTGGGTGAAAACATTCACCTGTTCAGCAATAAGGTTTGCCAAACAGAGGAGGGGATAATAGCACAAAGTGGTTAAGCCAGGCAGTCAGATGTGGATTGTGAAGATGCAGGGTAAGGCAATATTCTGGAGATCTGGTAACGTTAATGCCTATTCGAGTAATTATTACATTCATAAGTCATCTCCGGAACCAGGTGCCTAGATATGCATAAAATTACTTGCGAATAAAGATCACGAAGATGCAGTACATTTATGTAGTAGCGCATAAGAAGCGTTAACGATGTTCACAGCCCACTATCTGTCTGTCCTCACCATTTCCTTATCTCTTTGTTCTCCCATTGTCTATTCTTTTCTCAGAACTACCGGGCTTGTCGCGGGTCTTCGGAAGACAGAGTGATTGGGCAACTCGGACCGCATGGACCAGTACCGGCGGCGTTTGATTGGTGTGATGCCATTGAGTCTCAGTGAGACGAAGAACATGCAGCTAAGCAGTATTGTAAACGAAAGAGCACCTCATTATTTGCAACAATATGCCGATACAAGGGGCATCTATGCCATGCTCAACTATTACCTCCAAAGTGCCTAGGTTCACTTCAACATGGTGGCTCATCTTAAGGAAAAGGTAGAAGTTCTCGAACACATTTTAAGCTCTATCATGTACCGGTACACCGTATTGTGTTGATCACAACAGCCCAATTGCTCAGGAAATTTGCACCCGCTGGTCTCATCTCGCTCAACATCACCTCAAAGAATATCCATCTCCTGGAAGCAAAGACTGAGCAGCTAATCGGCTAGTCTACCCGACGAGGCAGATTGCTGTTAGTGCCTTTATCCAATGACATGCTGGCAGACAAACGAGGATACGTAACAGGCCCACCCCAATTGAAAGAAGGAAAAATGGCGCTGTCTTCCATTACATCAAATCGCATGCAGTATCAGCTTGATAAAAACCGCATTTCTCTACCAAGAGCATTAGAAAGAAAGTGAACCAGAAGCTCAAACAACGGGCTAAAGGGCGCAAATGGGAAGCGCGAATCATATTCATCTCGATGTTATCTCACCACATAATTAGGTAATCCTCTTCTTTCATCTCCCAATGCTCCATCTGTCGTAGCTCAAGCAAGCATCAGGGCGG
The DNA here is from genome assembly GCA_013623535.1 of Fusarium penzigii. Taxonomy (NCBI): domain Eukaryota; kingdom Fungi; phylum Ascomycota; class Sordariomycetes; order Hypocreales; family Nectriaceae; genus Fusarium; species Fusarium penzigii. Next base: position 33,286 of record JABFFC010000202.1, on the reverse strand, counting down.
CTGGTGTCCGCCGCTAGTGCTACAAAGAGCCACTTCCGCTCACGTGACATGAGCACAGTGTACAAATTGCTGAAAAAACTTCGTGCACTGTTTGTCAATATCTTCGATCGTCGCGAGCCTCAACTTTTTCTTCTTCCAGTTCTACATCAACAATCCGTTCTTCTTTCCTCAGCCTTCCCACTACGAACGCCGCGCTCGCAATCCCTATACATCAGTCGTCAATTCGAACTGCTTCTAATCTGAAGCAGTGTATCTGGATATCTGTAGCGTTGGATTCGGCGCGTGGGAAGGTCGAGAAAAGAAGAAGGGTTTGCTTGAGATGTCGACAAAATTTTGATGCTCTTATGGTAAGACACCCCAAATCCTCACAACCAGCCATTTATGCCATTCACTCCCCTTCTGAATGATGACACTTGCTACAACCTTCTTTTCCTTACTTGAATCGACCATGAAGAAGTTCTGTATTCCGGGCTTCGGCCTGTTACTTGCCAGTATCTTTGTCTGACTATATCTACACAATGGCCTTTGGCACAGCATTTTTCATTGCAGCTATGTTAACATGTGTACGAACAGATTTTTCCACGATCGAATACTATACCTGCTTGCGACAGACTAATTTACAACAGCTCCAAGGCTTCGGACCTCAATGATTTGGTAAGTCTTGATATTTCAGCACAACACACTCCCTCCCCTTTCATGATGAAATTTCCATATACGTTCGCAGTTTCCACTCGAGTTCCATTGAGCCTATTTTGGAACAGATGAGGGTTTAATCTTCCTTGGATGTCTGATCACAACACCCCATTATCATATTTGTTTGCTTTCTCTTGCAACGAATTCAAGCTAACAGAAAAAGATTTTATAGATATACATGATAACATATGGGATTGGTAATAATCTGTTTTGAGTCTCTCAAATAGAGTGTGCTACGACTGATTCAACCTGCTAGACGGATGGCACTTGGCCATTCAAGCCAATGAACTAAGTATGTTCATTATTTGTAGTAGAATATACCAGCAACATCATGACATTTTAATTTCTCAATCTGATTGATTTCCTCTACACAACGGTGATCTAGTCTTTCTCAAATGTAGTTGAGCTTGATATTGCTCTATAAAATGACTTTTCACAACCAACGTAACAATTGCCAGTCAACGATGATTGGTGATGTGTAGGGTATCTTGCTGTAATACAACATGAACATGCTTTACTACCTACATACAAATCATCGTTTCCTAAATATGCTTGGTTGCACATGGTTACATACCAGCTCAGCTAAAAACAGTACATTCATGTGCAAGAGAAATGCCCGGTGAGATTTGACAGGAAAGTATATATGTCATGCTCACATTTATTCATGTCGAGATATAACTTCATCCTACACGACTCGTACCTCATCCCTCAAATCATCCCTCCTCACTCTCCCGCCTACAATTCCTCTTCTATTCCTACCCGTTCTTCCTCTTCCTAGCCAGTTCAGTTTGAGCATCTTGCACAGCTCAACTACCTTGTCGTTGCCCTCGTCATCACCGTCACTCGTCACCACACCTCCCAGCCCAGAGAGCACGCTCATGCACTGCAACATTCGACCGACCATCTCCGTCACGTGTTTGGAGTCTTCGACGTTCTGTTCACGTACACTTCCAAGTGGCATGCCTCCCCCCAGCGGCGTGAAAGGCCGAAGGGCACCGTCGCTTGCGTGGCTACCGAAGCTGACGTTACTAATGGCCCGGCTGCGACCGCCGGCTGAGCCTTCGCCAAGAAGGGTTGTGCTCGTTGAGTTGTACGAGGCGACGCTTGGGTCAATAGACATGGCAGTGCCTGGACGAGCCATGGATGTGAAAGACTCGGATGGGGAAGTAGAAAGAATGCCTTCAGTAGGAGGAGACGAGAGACTTGTGTTGGCCAGGGCTGACGGCAAGAACTCGAGTGAGAGCCGGGAGAAGATCGTCTTGAGAGTCTCATATCGTGGAAGAATGACGATGTCTCGGTATGCAATGAGGACCAGCCTCCTGACGTCAAGCACTGCCGCTGCCGGCGCAACTCGTGCTGTCCTGTCTGACGACGATGACGCAAGAACACCACCCCAAAAGTCACGAGCCTGCTCGCCGCTCATGAGCGAACCACAACCTGAGACCTCCAGGTCAAGCGGCAGAAACACCGCCTGCATGTAGGGAAGGATGGAAGTAAACGTAAACATCCAGAGTTCTACCAACGTCGGGATAAACCGGTCTTCCGGCGTCTTACGCAGGGTTCGATCCAAAGAGTGGAATCCCGTAGTCAAAAGATCCCGTAGATCCTCAAGCATGGTGTTGGGTGACCGGCGATGCATGCACCACTGGATATGCATCTGCACTACCCTATTGAAATCCTCGATAGGGAGGCGTAGATCCTCGCCTTCAAAGATGACCAGCAACTTTGCTTTGAGGTACGGCCACGCGTCGTCAAGCGTCATGTGGTTCTGGAGGCCCAACTTCCCAGGGTCGACAGGGTCGTACATGGTGGACTGCTGAGACATGGAGGGCAGGCTACTTGGCCCAGGCCACTCGCTCTGCAAGCTGAAGGTTGACTCACTCTCGAGCCGGTGCTCGGCGCGCTCGGCGAGTTTCTTGTCTTTCTTTGCCTTGGCGAAACTGGACGAGTTGGGTCCAGGACTTGGGGGAATATTGAAGTTATATAGGGGGTTCGGCGCATTGGGATCGGTTGGCCTTGAGTTGCTGGCTGCAGACGATAGAGGGAGGTGGTATTCATCCTTGAGCTTGTGCTTCTGGCGCGACAGGAAGTGATGTTTCTTCTCCTTCTCCTTGCCCTTATCCCTCTCCTCAATTGCAGACTCCGTTGGTCGGATCGTAGCTGTTGATGAGTTGTTGAGGTTATACATGGACTGACTGCTGGACTCGACCAAGCTGGTCGTGCTGAAATTCCCACGTTGCAGCGCATGAAGCGCAGACCCAATCTTTCCTGGACTAGGGAGCGGCTTCTCCTTAGACTCGCCCTTAGTATCGATCCTCTTGGGCCGTGAAAATAGCTTCACTTTGGGCTTGTCAAGCTTTGCAGGCTTCTCTGACGCCGGAGGAGGCGGCGGCGGTAGTGGTGGGTGATGTTGATTGTACGGTTGAGGGGATATGGACTGAGGACCTCGAGGGGAACTAGGTCCCGAGCGAGGAAATACTACATTAGCAGCAGCTGTAGCGGCCGAAGAATGAGTACCACCAATCCCACTATGATTGCCAAATCCACTGTCTCGTGGAGCGCTCGCTTCGGTCAAGCTCAACATCGGCGGACTCACCGGGCCCTTACTTCCGCTCCCCCTTCGCACACTATCGTTGTCTCCAGGGAAAGGAACAGTCTGTGACCGATGCCGTGAGTGATGCTGATGTGACATGACTGCCGCCTGGGCAGCAATCTGGCTCGCTGACAAGCTCACATTGGAAGCAGATGCAGCCGCCGCCGCAGCGGCCGCAGCGGACGCCGACATGGAAGGCTGGCCTCCATGCTGGCTCAGATGTGAAGAAGAGAGGTTCGACATGCTCATGGATGGAAGTGTAGGTTCGAAAGACCCCTGCGTCGCCGAGTGTTTCCTCCCATGGGTCTTTAGCAACGGCGAACTAGACCCTTGCGTAGCGGATCTTGCTGTCGGCCGCGAATAGTTATGATGACCCAAGCTCGCAGTGCTCGAGTTTGAGTGCGTTGCGAATTGCGCATATACCGGCGTAGCAGGCGAAGAAGGTTGCTGCTGGGACGGTCGCGATTTAGGTATGGTAATGGACGGTCGGGGTGTGATTTCGTCTTCGTTATCGGAGGTCTCGACGCGCCGGAGTGCTGGACGACCTGTATTTGAGAACTGAGAGGATTGGAGGGAGGGAGAAGAGCTCGGAAGGGCAGAGAAACTGCCCGGGGGCCGGGGTTGGGAGTGTGAAGGTTGCATTGTGAGAGTTGCGTTTATGCGAATGAGGGTTGCTGTTACATGTTGATCATGGCAGGGCGGGGAATGTATGTCGCAGTGGGATCTAAAATGTCGGCTCTGAGCTTAGTTGTATTGTAGACGATGTCGTAAATGAAGATTCGTTTCGTAGGACCGTCGTAAGATGAATAGGAAAGGGATTTGTTGTTTGTAGGAGGGTGAGATGAAGTCGAAGTCGCTGAGCCGCAGCACTAAAGGTTACGGATTGATAGCATGGGGTATCTTATCAACTGTGGCTTACCCAAAACCAACCCCGCGTCCTACACCAAAAATCTCCCATTTTATCATCTTCAACCACTTACAAAACATTTATTTCAAGTCATTTCACACAGCTTTTAAACGACACCATTTTCATATCTACAAAATGTCTCAACCAACACTCACCGCATCCTACCACTCCTCCGTCAGCGAACCCTTTTCCGTCTCCCACACTCTCCCTTCGCTCCCCTCTTCAACAACCGACAAGACATCCTACCTTGCGGCTCTCCGCGCTTCTGTCGCCTCCACGCAAGAGACGATTAATAAGGAGCTCACCGATAGAATGGAGCAGGATAGGGCACGAGACGCTGCAGCTGAAGCAAAAGAGGAGGAGAATTACGGCGAAGAGGTTGTTGAAGAGGAAGACTGAGCAAGAATCGTGGAACAAAAGATCGATTGGATAATATGCTTGATTTATCTGTGGAAAAGGGTATTGCGAGAGGAAAGAAGAAAACTATGCTGGCTGCCACTCGAGTCGACCCCTATGCAAATGCTCGGAAAGCCTATAACGAACCGCACAAAACCGCCCCGAACAGACACAACAAACCCACCAAAACAGAATGACTCCGACAGTTTCTGACCCTAAAATCCCCTTCCCCAGGTCGGTGCACGAGGTGCATCCACGGTATTTCCCGTCACTCGGTTCAGACAACCATAGTGAACAACCCTATTATCTGGCAGCACGGCAACCACGCTGCCGCCGATACGCATTCCACCCCCGAGTTTCTTGTGGCAGACGACGCAATGTCTTTCTTCCGAGATGGCAACATGTCTGTTTCGTCCACCTTGGCCTCCTGCCACATCGTCGCCCAGATGCAGCCGTGCGGCAATAGAGATACCCTCTGCTTTGCGCAGTCCAGCCACAATTCTCGCCTCATTGTATAGACTGTTGGTAGATCGGATACGGCCTCGGAAGTAAGACTCCAGAGCACCCACCGGAAGATCGTCTGGAATCAAGCCCAGGGTTGATGTTGCGGGTAGACGTGAGCCGTGCTTTGATAGCAGATCAAGCGCTGGTTCTAGGTTCGGCTTGTTGGGCGGCGCGGGCTGTAGATAAAGTGAGAGCAGGGTGTGATAAATGGAAGGTGTTGTGTTCTCCGGATCATCGCCAGAATAGTCCTTTGTCGAAGATGGAGCAGTGTTCTCGGCTTTGTTGACGCGGTTACAATAGCTAGACAAGTCAGTCCACGTTTTACTGAGCGATGAGAAATTTGAACATACTCTTCAGCCTTTTGGTAATCCTTCATCTTGAAGACATAAATCTCAAGTGCTTGCTTATGCTGACCCATGTTACTGAGCACCACCGCCTGTGCCTCGTAGAATGCTGGGTCTAAATCTGGTTAGTTCAGATATCTGGAACACATCATAGAGCAACGTTACTTACCATCGCGTGGAATCAGACTGAACGCCTTGCCCAAACTGTATACCTGTTTTGAATCCCTCAAGAAAGCGACAAACCGCTCGGCCAACGCGTCCCATTCTTCACCCCGTTCCATATCCTTTAGGTTCCTTACATAAAGCTCAACAAGACGGTTGTGAAGATCTGGCGTCGTGTCATCTAACTCATTGATGACATGCTCCAAGTATCGGCCTTCAAGCCGGGTATCGATCTTGTGCAAGAAATCAACGACCTTGTCCCGCGGCAACGTCTCTGCATTCTCTGTATCCCCCGTGAAGATCTCCAACGCTCGGTCTGGGCTGGCCTTAAGAACCCATTCGGCATGCTCCAGAATCAGATCTATCTCTGATGGTGGCAGACTCTCGAGATACTGTATTGTGCGGTCGGGACCGTGTAGTGCAGGGGCTGCCTCATCTGGCTCTTCTGCTGAACCGAATCGGCGCAGCAGTTCCAAAGCCTGCTTGTGCAGCTTTTTTCCATAGAAGAAATCAACCAGCTCTGTGTAGCGGTTGTGTTCGAGTAACTTCTCATTGACAACTTCAGGGTCGCAAAAGTTGGGGATACGAAACAGAGAACTCGCCAGCGTAGGTCGCGAGAACATGTAAGCGCGAAACAATGTTGTATCCACTAGTCGGAAAGTCTCCCGGAGTTCCTTTTCCAATTTCTTTTCTTCATCACTGAGACTTGTCTTTAGAAAGTCCTCTGCATCTTGATCGATAGATCCGTTGCGGTCACTCTTCGGCTTGAGATTTCCAGTGGCAGGGTCAATGAACCTCTGTAGACGGGCTCGTGTGCCTGCAAGATAACTGCTCAATTCCAAAACAGCATTCATCAAGTCCTTGTCCTTGAGAGGTTTGTCGTCTGCCGTGTCCGCTTCCTTAACGCTTGCAACGTCTTCGGCATCCTCCTTCCTGGAGATGATGGAGGCAGCGTCAGCATGAGGCTTCCTGTAGCTACCAGTCAGATACCGAGCAAAGCCTGATTTCACTGGCGAGGGAGGCTCGGGTGATGACTCTGTTGGTTCTGGTGTACCTGGCCGTGTTCCGTTCTTGCTGGTCGAACCGGGCGAATCCTTCTCTTCCTCCTCCTCTTCTTCACGGCCTGCCCATGCAGAGTACTCTCCCGCTATGGATGGAGGAAACAGTTTCAAAACTCTCTCCGGAGGAGCGTGCACTTCATCTTCGATGAACAAGTCCATCGCCTGACGGTACTTCTTCTTTTTGAACAGCATCTCCGCTTTGAGCATCTTGACTTCTCGGAGCGTCTCCGTCTTGTCCTTCAGCAAGGCATCCTCTAGCATCTGTAGGATGCTGATAGCTTCGTCAAACTTTCCACCGTCAACTAACTCTTGGATTTGAGAATCATAGTCCGTGGCATCCATCTTCCATACACATCTCTCGCTCGAAATATGAAATCCTTTGCCAGCATGAGCTAGGCTGACCGTGGGTGGTGGAAAGTAGAGCTGCGCTGCACCAGGAAGAGAAAGATTCTGTAGTGCTGACAGAGTCGATGGGTTCCGTACCTCGAGAGAACCCTTTGAGGGAGGCTGCAGCGCCAGGATGTAAGGATACGAGTAGCCTATCGACTCGGGTGCCGATTGCCAGGGGATCTGCTTCCTCTCCATAGGTTTGCCATCGTCGTCAATAAACAGAGTATTGGTATCTTTGGCAAGCAACATCTCCCCATCAGCCAACTTGGTGGCCAACGGTCGAGGCATGTAGCCGCCTAATCCCATATAACCCATGCCTGCACTGCTCATGGCACCGAATCGACTCGTTTGTCCAGCTGCAGGACCAGATCCTGGACTCACAATCTCTTGCACCTCGTGCGTTACCACGTTGACCATGACGTATCCTCCATTCATACCACACACAAGCCTGGTTGCATTCGCCCACGTCACTGATCTGATTGACTCGGAAAGAGTAATCTCGCTGATATCATCTGATAGCTCGCTCTCATGCCAACTCCATAGCAACAATCTTCGTTTGACGGCTACGGCAAGACGACTGATGATTTCGGGAATGCCTGTGTCGGGATCCTTGACGATATTGGACGTCACGGCAAAACACGACGCGTTCTTCGTACGGGATAGCGTATCAACAAGCTCGTAAGTCTGCAGGTCGTGAAAAGAGATGTGATAGTTGGACAAGGAAACAATAATATTGGCTTCCTTGATGATTGCGAGCTGTTCAATTGCGCGTGTCGAGAACCGTTCTACCTCGCGCAGCAGATCCGTAGGTTTAACAGCTGCCCTGGTGTTGTTCCCTTCGCCATTCTCAGGAGCGTTCGAGTCCCCGTTACTGTCGGCATCGGTATGTCCATTTGGCGGTTGTGCTGGAATTTCGTTTACGCGGTATACTCGAAGGGCGCCGCTGTTGAGACCTACGAGGACTCGGTCACCTAAGGAGACAGGGTCAGCTTCGTACCATAACACACATCAACGGAGCGCATACCGTATGCGAGAATGGTCTCTATTTTTGACTTGTCCCGCTGGCGCAGCTCAATGATTGGACGGGCTGTGAAGGCGGAGAGCATGGCGCCGGCCAGCTCGAAGCTGAGATAGCTATCTGGAGGTGAAGCGCATCAGATGGTAGCTATGACTCTGGGGCCAAGGATTCGAGGAGGCCGCCGATTTGGGAAATTCCTCCAAGATTCGTGATTTCTCTAGGTCGTTGTGTCTATTGTGGTACCGGCTTGGTGTTGTTGCAGGGTGTTATACAGGCAGCGAATTGCTGGTAAGGGTCAAGTCGTCGGTCTGCAACGACGTCAACGGGCCAAAGCTCTCCAATGGGGGACGTACAGTGCATGATTATGATTCACACGTGAGCCTGTCTAAATGACCTCCGACATTTGGGCAGACCCAGCCAGACCTTAGAAAAGAACATTGACGACAAGTCAAGTACCTACGGAATAATATCTTTTTTTCTCGATCAAAATTTCAAGCTAGTTATGGGCGTAATTACAGTGAACGTATTGTGAGCCATTTTCAAATGATAGTTATTCTATTTCATTTATCTCTACTTTAAACAACAACAGTGATTCCCATACCGAACAGACATGCAAAATACCACTACAACCACGACAGCCACACATTTTCTTACGACGATGGCCTCTTTCATTGAATTAATGAACATAAAAGACCAGGCAGTATAAGTCAGAGACACCTTCACTCATCAATCCAGACCAGCAACTTGCATAATTCCATAACCAAGAGTAATCACCACTACAAGAGTCATGATACTGCTCGGCACACCACGGCTGATGAAGTGCTTAACCTGCAGATAACGCTGGCCGAAAGGATCTTCCTTCATGATTGCAGCTAAATGAATTGTTAGCAGGTTCTTCAGGATTACGTATTGTCTTCAGAAACTTACTCATATTGGGGAAACCACTCGTTGGGAGACCCATGGCTGCACTGCACATAAGCACACCACCCATGACAAGCAAGTTGGGATGAGGCTGATCCATAGCAACGCCAACGTCGAAAACGAGAGGAAGGAAAATCAAGGCAGCAACGGTGTGACTGATGAAGGTCGCGATGACGAGGATCAAAGTAGAGAAAACGACCAATACGCCGTAGACGCTCATGCCCTCGACCTTTTTGGAAACAAGTTCTGCGAGTGTATGCAAAAGACCGGATGATCGCACAGCCTTGCCCAGAGACAGACCACCAGCAGCGAGGATGATAATGGTCCAGGGGAAGTTGTTGAAGTCCTCCTTGGTCAGAATACCAATGCCGAAGAAGAGAACGATGGGGATAATGGCGATGACACCCATATCTCCGAACTGGTCCTCAAGCTGGTGGCTCGCACACCACAGCGCAATTGTTGCGATGGTGACAATGGTGACGAACCACTGAAGTCCGGTAAACTTTTCCTTGACAGGTCGAATCGGTGCGATCGTTGTGCCCTTGCCCGGCTGGAAGGTCACGAGTAGAAGAGCCCAGATGAGGAGGATGGATACGGTGCCAACAGGGATGACGATAAAGAACCATTGCAACCAGGTAGGCGCTGGCTGCATGATACCCATAGCCACCACATTCTGAGGCGAAGCAATAGGGGAGAGCATGCCACCGATGTTGGATGCCAAGGCGATACCGATGATGACAGCCTTAGACATGTTGGAGTCAGATGGCAATGTGCGAAGCATGGGCTAGATATTATTAGTGCATAGCTTTTCAGAGACGGACCTGACTCTAACTTACCTCGATGATGGAATAGCAAAGAACAGGCGCAGCGACGTTGCTGATAAGCATAGAAGCAAAGGCAGCAACAAACATATTGGCAATAAGCACTGTTCGGGGCTGAGTACCAGCTTTGCTGAGGATCAGTGTAGCAAGACGTTTGTCAATGGTACATTTTGACAAAGCAGCAGCAAGTGTGAAGCCGCCGAGAAGGAGCATGATGACAGGCGTCCACATGGCGGCAAAGATGGCCGTCGTGGCTGCTTTGGAATCGAGTCGCTTCTGAGGCTTTCCAGGAGTCTCATCGCGAACGACGTTGAGGACGACCGAGAGGAAAGGGATGAGGAGTGAAGTCACAAATAGTGGTATCGTCTATCAAATGTTAATCCTTTGTGTCACTGTCATTAGTAGGATTAGACTTACCTCAGTTGCCCACATCAGACTGACGAAAACGAGCATTGCAAGGCAGTTCTGCTGCTCTGCCTTCTCCATGATGGGCAGGAATAGGAGAGCGAAGAAGATGGCAATGCAGAGGAGCAAGGTCCAAAGTGACGAGTTTGCCAGGAAAGCGGGCAAGACGAATCTTCCAAACGGAGTAGATATCTGCTTCCTCGCCAATGCCTTGGCCTCGTCGCCCTGCAACCTCCTGGTAACATTACCACGGTCCTGACCAAGCAATGCCTGACCCAAACCTGCAGCCTCAGCTCGGCGCTCAATACCAATCAGATCTCTCCAGACGGTATTGCGCTCCCAGACAACGTGTTCTCGAAGATGCGATCGCAGGTCTTTACGAGCCAGCTCCTCATCTCCACCAGTAACAACCTCTGCATAGCTCTTCTCCATCTTGTGAATATTATCCTCGAGGATGCGCTTCGTCTCCTCCTTGAAGGGGTACGCGGACTCAACATGGGCCTGGATATACGAGTTCTTGAGCTCCTTGTCGAGAATCTTGTCGAATTTCTTGAGGACCTTGTTGAAGCCGGTTCGGTTGAGCTGGACAAAGGACTTGAGCTCACACAGCGAGACGTAAAGACTGATAATGCGCTTCTTGAGCATGATGGTCGCGTTGGTCTTGTCTGAAGAGAACATGAGGGACTGATCGCCATAGTCGTCTCCGGTGGTGCTATGTCTACGTCCACTCGCTCGACCGAATTCACTCGAAGCGTTCAAGTCATTGGAGACAATAGGCTTGATATTGGGGAGCGTTCTCCTCCTGTGCCCACCGCTGCTCCTTCGTCTCGTCAAACCGGTCGTCTCATCTTCGTCGCTGCCGCTATCATCGTTGTCGGAGCTACGGCTGACGGGGCTTCTCGAACGCGGGTTGGGGCGTCCGGAGGAACTCGACATGCGGCGTAGGTAGTTATCGTTCTCAAGGTCCGATTCCTCTCCAATGTCGCGAAGGAGCTGGGCAACCTCCTCGAGGATCTCGCCCTCTTTGGAGACATAGAAGGAGCAGATCTTTTCGAGCTCTACGCCAAGGGCCCTTGAGAAGACCTCTTCGGGGTCCTCATTGTTAATCAATGGCCTTGATTCAGCGTCGCCGGCGCGGGATTGGTGGGCGGACTTCTCGAGCTGGTAGATTCTGCAGAGGGTTATGGATTAGTATCAAATCGGGGCAGGATACATGGTGCTACGTACAGCTTCTTGAGGTTGCTGTAGGCAATGTAATGACTGCTCCAATCCGGAACAGCATTGAATTGAATACTATGAGAGAACTTCATCTCGTCTTGCTTCTCAAGCCAGCGTCTCTTGTCGTCTCGTTTCGCCTGTCTTCGGGCCTCACGGTCTGCTGCGTCGTGACGAGCTTGGATAGGAGGATAATCGACAAGCTCGAATTGCTCGCCGTCGCCGTCGTCTAATGCTAGATCTCGACGGGAATTGTTGTGCGCACTCCCTCCTCTGGTTGGTCGGGCTTGGTAGGGACCAGAGCGGCGTGGATGGGTATCGACGTCAGCAACAGCGACAGGGACAGCGCCGGCAGCGGAGGAGGGATTGTCGTCGAGAAGGGACGAGGTCGGAATGGTTGCGAATTGGGGGCAACAAAGAGACGAGAAATGGTAGAAGAAAGAAAAATGGAGGTGGGAGGAATGGGAAAGGATTCGATAAAAAACCCTGAAGATTGAAACCGAGTCTAGCTTTGATTTTTTGGTCGCAATCGCGTGAGACGAGCAACGGGGGATGCTAATGCTGTACGCCTTGTTTTTAGGTACCACAACCAAGGAAGAAAAAAAAAAAGAGTAGTGCACCTAAAGTACGGTAAAGCCAGGACCAGAACCCCACAAACTGCGGAAGGGGTGACGGCAATGATGGCCTCGTGAGGTTTAAACTTGAAGGGATGATCGAGGTGAATTGACGGGATCGTAGCCTTGGCCCGTTTCTGTTTCTTGAGCGGTATCGCACTAATACACAGGCTTGTTTGTTGTATGTCCTATCCTGTCCTGTAGGTGTAGGTAGGCAGCCCCCCTTTTTTGTCCTTCACTTCCCTACCAGTTACAGCTGTTAAGCGTGTACCATATCACGATGATCGAAAGAATAAAAGAAAACTGCCGAATGAAAGAAAGTAAACTCTGTGTATGGGTGTGTGTGTGTGTGTGTGTGCTCAAAGACAGGTATGACAGCCCACGTTGTTGAATAGTAGGATATGGTTCAACGTTCGAGTAGGTCACCTGCGATACTTGATGGGCTTGAGGGGGGAATTGGAGTCAAGTTTGAAGGGCTGCAGGGCGGGAGGACTGAGAAGAAGGTGTATGCGAGTTGATCGATCAATCAGGCATTCCCAAGTTGTAATCGAGGCGGGTGTTAGGGGTTACCTGAGATTTGTCTGTGCTTGTAATAGGTTGAGCTTGATTCGTACCCATGTACGCTGACGTTATTGCTGCCTCTTGTGTCCACGACAGGGACCAAACTGTCACGAGCCGCATGAAATGTACACATATTACGAGAATTGGCACCTCTTCTTCCATTATGGACCCCCACGCCAGCATCAAGTTCATGATGTTGGTGTCTTGTCAGGGTTCGCTTCTGCATAAAGGGACTGGAGATGAAACTCGATCTATTAAAATTCTCTCCTGAAATGGATACGGGGGTACTGATCATGAAATGGCAATGTTGAGTACATGATCCATGGTTTAATCTCTCTCTCTATAAAAACTTATTACATATCTTTTGGTATCTAAATAACATCCGTCTCTCACCAACTTGAATACTAAAACATTAGATGCGCATCATGCCAGCCAAACTCTACGTAGCCAACATCTGCGCCAATGCATTAACACGGTATGACTCGCTCCTCTCAACAAGCTCTTCGTGTCGTCCCTTATCCACAACTTTGCCTGCCTCAACCACAAAGATAACATCCGCCTTGCGCACGGTATGGAGACGATGCGTGATGGCGATCACTGTGATACCACGTGCAACGCGCTCCAAGCCTTCCTGCAGCGCACGCTCGCTCTCGGCGTCTAGAGCACTCGTGCTCTCATCCAGGAGAAGAAGCTTAGGCTTTCGGACGAGAGCGCGGGCAATAGCGAGACGCTGACGTTGACCGCCTGACAGACGAGACCCGTTGGGTCCACACTCGGTGTCGTAGCCGTCGGGGAGTTCCATGATCATGTCGTGAATGTTGGCCAATTTACATGCCTCGTGAATTTCTTCGTCTGTTGGCTCATGGTCGGGCGTCGAACCCAGTGCCACGTTGAATCGAACCGTGCCGTCAAAGAGGGCACAATCCTGAGGTACCACAGCGATATCATTGCGGAATTCGGTGCCCTCGCGAGCACAAATATCGTTGCCGTTAATTTCGATAGTACCTCCAGTGGGACGGTACATGCGCTGCACCAGAGACATGATAGTCGACTTGCCAGCGCCAGAAGGTCCAACAAGACCAACGAATTGACCAGCCTGGATAGTAAACGACATGCCTGTCAAAATCTGGATGTGAGGTCGAGCAGGGTACGAAAAGGTAACATCGTTGAATGTGATGGTCGCGCCCTTGCCTGTGCTCTTGTATGGTGCCTCACCTCCCGCCTCAACGTCCCTGTTACTGCCAGGCGCGGCAAGCTTGATGCTACGCTTGTTGGCTTGATCCTTAGAGGATCCGATATCGATCAAGCTGAGGATACGAGAGGCAGCTGCCCTGGCCCGTGAGACCTCAGGAGCAAGACTGAACATTTGACCCCAGAGCTGAGCGCTGACAAGCATGCAAATGAGGATGATGAAGAACTCTGTCTGGGTGGCATCGCCCTTGGTAATCTGTGTAGAACCCCACCAGTATGCAAACGCATAGATCAAGTTGCCAGTGCTGTTGGCGATAGCAAGCCAGAGGTTTGCGTACATGGAGGCAAGCGTGATTTCCTTGCGAGGAGCTTTCAATGCCCGGCGGTATGAGCCCATAACCTCCTCCTCGATAGACAGAGAAGAGATGGTCTTGAATGAGTTGACCGCCTCGACAGAGATGCCCACGGCGCCCGAGAAAGCGCCAGCGTGTCGGCGTTCGAACTGAGACAGAGACCTCATCTGCATGATTCCGGAGCCGAGAAGAAGAGGCACAATGACCAAGCATACGATAGCAATCTTCCAGGCGATGATGTGAGATAGAATAATGGCAACAAGGAAATTAACGCAAATGGAGAAGATGGTACCGATAATGGAACCGCTGAATCCTCCAACAGCTGCGGCATCGGATGTGATGACGGACAAGAGCGCTGTGGGTGTACGACCCTCAGACTGGTGCCAGTCAAGATCTTGCTCGTAGAGGGAACGGAAACACAGCACTCGAATCTTGTACAAGAGCTTCTCGGCGACCATGCCGAATCCAGTCCAGCTAGTCGTGTTGGCGAAAAGTTCCACTACGGCAACCATGAACCACATGCCTCCGAAGAACTTTCCAGCCCATAGAATGTCAGAAGAAGGATTGCAGGGGCTGACCTTTTCGATAGTGTTACCGAAAATGAGACCAGCGGCCGAAAAGGTTAGGCCAACAATGGTGGCAGCGAAGAGACATATGATGATGTATAGGAGATAAGGGCGAGCCATGCCGCCGACACTCTTCATAACTGTCCAGGCTGACTTGTTCGAGTCGAGTGCGGCGTCAGTGTCCTCCTCCTTCTTCTCTTCCTTGGACTCCTTTTCTTGTGCCTCATCAGTGATAGCTGCTGCGATGTTGTCAGACTTCTCAGCATCATTGGCCTTCTCTTCAATGATGGAATCCTTCTCAGAGTAGATGCCTTCACCGGTTTCTCGAACAGTGCTCGTCATGGAGCCGGCGTCTTCTGACTCAACAGTCTGAAGACGGACCATGCTAGCGTACGAACCACCGAGTGCCATGAGCTCAAGGTGGTTGCCCTGCTCGATGATCTCACCAGCATTCATGACAATAATGTTATCGGCGTTCTTGATAGTGGAAAGACGATGAGCAATGGCAATGATGGTGCGGTTCTTGGCAATGGATTCGATGGCCATCTGGATGCGATGCTCACTGGCAGAATCAAGAGATGCAGTGGCCTCATCAAGGATAAGGATCTTAGGGTCTCGAATCAGAGCACGAGCCAAGGCAATTCTTTGACGTTGACCACCGCTGACAAGTTTTCCACCGGTACCGACCTTGGTTCCGTAGTTATGTTCAAGCTTGTTGATAAAACCAGATGCATCAGCCATTTTCGCTGCCTCTTCAACGCGGCTGACGAGATCGGCCATATCCGGACCGAAGCTCTGTGCAGTCGTCTTCAGGTCCTCGCCGTTTCGTACCTTGAGGGCAAGTTCGATCAGACCGGACCCAAGGATGACAGACTGGAATCGCTGATGATCGGCCTTGGGCGAGTTGAGAATACCAAGAGCGATGTTTTCGAGAATCGATCGGTCCATAAGAGAGGGCTCCTGCTGCACCAAGCTCATGTGAGACCTAAGGTTTCGGACATTGAGATCTTTGAGGTTGTGGCCGTCCAAAGTCACAGTGCCCTCAGTAGGATCGTAGATTCGAGAGGTGAGACCGGCAACCGTCGATTTTCCACTGCCTGAAAGACCAACAAGGGCCGTGTGCTTGCCAGCAGGGCACTCGAAAGAAACACCCTTGAGGACGGGGTGATGAGGTCGAGAAACATAAGCAAATGTGACATCCTTGAACGTAACTGTGCCCTGAACTGACTCAAGTTTCTCTCCCTCATCAGAACCAGCATCGATCAGGGGTCTAGCTTCCATGTCTTCTCGCAACTTGTGGAATGAGCCAGCGGCGGCACCGAGAAGGGGGAGGAGAGGGGCAATAGAACCAAGAATGACACAAGCTAAAAAGTAGGTTAGCATATCGTGGCGAATGATATTAGATTGGAACACAAACCATCAACTAGCAGTAGAATAACAGTGTAGATATCACCAACTGAAGTACCATCTCCGTTGTTGTCGGCTGTCTTGGCGATCTGCTTACTGCCTTGCCAGAAAGAAAGGGCGTTGGCGGAATATGCAATGAAGTAAAGTCCGCCGGCCTGAACCGCAGCAACAAATGCCTTGTTGATACCCTGCTTTCGAGCACCCTTGACTCTTTCCGCAAAGATAGCCTCGAGACGAGGACCGGCTCCGAAAGCCTGAACGACAGGGATGTTGGAGAGAACCTCAGATGCGATTGAAGAAGCCGAAGCGAGCCTTTCTGCCATGCCGCTTGAATACTTGGCCGTAAAAACACTGGCAACTCCAGCAAGTATCATGAAAGCTGGCACCAGGGAAACAAGCATGGCAGCCAACTTCCAATTCTTGATAAAAGCAACGATATAGGCAGTGACGAAGAAAGATGTGCATGCCATGCAGATGCCAACCTTTTCTGATGTACCGGTCTGGATAGCTTGAATGTCCGTGTTAAGACGAGACGAAATCTCGCCTGCCTGTCGCTTGTCGAAGAATGAGGCATCCTGCTGAAGAACTCTCATGAAGTACCTGTCGCGAAGACGGGTTTCGAGACGTCGACTAAAGATGGACCAAGTTACGATGTAGATGTAAATAAGGGCGAAACTGGCGATAGCGATGTATGTAATGAGCAGAACCTTCTTGTTGATGCCATCTTGGATCTCATCAGGGGATTGGTCCGATGCAAGAACACCGGATTTGCAAGAGGCGTCATTGAGATCGTTGACAAGCTGACCAAAGATGATACCCATGAGAGGAAAGGGAACACCAGCGGCAATGGCGCTGATGGTTCCGACGATGAGGAGGACGATATCGACCCATTTTGGGTTGGCGTAAAAGAGAAGGTGAAAGTATGTGAAGAATTGCTGCTTGCCCTGCTTATACATTAGGCAAAGGTTTCATGACAAGGCATCATGACTTGTACTTACCGTGGGTGTTTCGGGTGGAGACTGAGACTTTGATGATACAGATGACGAGCGCGAGGATGGGCGAGGGGAGTGAGAGGGCGCGCGTTCGACAGCACTCTTCTCAATGATGTTAATGTCTTTAGAAGCGGGCAGCGCATTCTGCCTGGGCTTTTCGGTAATAGCATCCTGCGAAGTCTGACGTGTTACGTTTTCAACAGCTTCGGCGGGAGGTTGTTGAGTAGTGTCAACATCTGGCACCTGTCGGCTGCCAACCTCAGCTACATTCGTGTCGGTATTAGGGACATCGGCTACCGCTGCCTCGTTGGCAGGTGTGTTCTCGACAGTGTTGTTGACGATGCCATTGGAAGGGTCTCTGGCAACAGGATTCTCCTGCTGCTCGTTGGAGGAAGCCATAATGGGCAGATTCCAATCTAGTGATGAGGTGTAAAGCTCGACGGCTTAGATGGACAACCCCTTGAACATGGCCTGACGAGACGAGACAAAACAAGACAAGACAAGACAAGAGAAGGAGCAAGAAGGACAAGAGGCAGGATGGAAGAAGTAAAAAGAAAAGAATGAATAAAAATCTGCAACTAAGAATACCTTGGGTAGTATCGGCGGCGATGATGGTAGGGGGAAAATGATTAGATAGGTAGATGAGCTTCAATTTTTTGGTCGCGTAGATCTGCGCCTAATTGTATCTTGGCGCAGCGAAGGAAGGGACCAGATGAAGCGAACCCATGAGCTAGAAGCCGTGCAAGGATCTCAGTCTAGAGAAGACTAAAGTGGACAAGAGATGGATAACAGGAACGGAGACGGAGATGGAGACGGGAGCGAAGCCGGAGGAAAAAGAGAAGTGACAGTGTCGAGGGGGTTCAACAAGAACTCTGAAGCTCAGACAGGCATAGGCATGATGGATGAATTTTCTTCATCCTTGGTAACAGTTCATTGCTACCTTTACTGGCATTTCTGGGAACGAACTAGTCCGAGCAGGCCAAGCATTCTAAGGGAAATAAGAAAAAAGAGACCATGCAAGACCAACGAGCGAGAACGAAAGGGGACTCCCTCTCCACTCCAGAGAGACATGGGTGGTGGACGTCGTGTCAATGGAGGAGGGGCCTGTTATGCCGCCTCCGATCTGATCTGATTTTCTCAGCGTTGAGTCCCATGATGAGTTTGGACAGGGAGGAGGAGATCGTCGTGTTCGTTATGAATCATGGTGTTTTGGCGTAAAAAAGATGATCTCTTGCACTGTTGTTCATAATTGCATCTGAGGGGTGTGGTTTGCTGAGACAAAGGGTGAGCGGGTAGAATGAAGCGAAGGTGTGTTGAAGGTAAGTACCTTAGGTAGGTAGAGGTGTGTGTTCTGTGAATGGTCTTGTAAGTGGAGATATTAGGTAGGGACTGGTGCCTGTACGGAAAGTGGGCTATTGTCAGTGTTTTTCCCAGCAATGGAAGGAAGTTATGACAAAGTACACGCCAAGTACCGCACTATAATGGTACTAAGGTGGGACATCAAGACTAGAGCAGTTTTACGATCACACCCTGACGGGTTGATCCCTTGTATGGTACGTGGAGAAGAGATAATCTGATGGAGTGAACTCCTTTTTTTCTCTGGTTTCTATTGCGTACAAGACTCAGCAGTTTCTCTGTTTGACTGGAGACACCCAGGTGGAACTGTTTTGTCTCTCTTTTTGTTGTTAGTGTATGGAGACTTGAGTTTCTGTCCTGAAATGTGACGCGTGGGATGGCAAGGAATTTGACTAGGAGATTGGTACAGTACAGTACAGTAGTGCTGGGGTGGAAAGGAATGAAACTAGGCCAGGATGCTCGGATCAGATAAATGTTTGTGGACTAAGGTGGTTGAAGTGAAAAAAATTGAGAAATCAATCAGTCTTAGACCCTGGTTAGTTTATGCTAATCAATCAGCCAAGATTTTTTCCCGCCTTTTGCTCGTGAAGGAAAAAAGGATTTGTCAGGGAACCATGATCCTCGGTTGCTACCATGATGGGAGCTACACCAGAACTTATATATGGTAGAAGCAGATTTCCAAGTACAGTATCATTCAGCATGACAGAGTAACAATCATGGCATGTAATACTGACCGAATGCCAACTGTCACCCTTCACTCAATACTACTGTAATATGCAAACTTGTCCAACCCACATCACGACCTCGCAATAAACCGAAGGGAAGAGAACAGGGGGCCACTCCTCGGCTCTATCGCATATTGGGAAAATGGCTCAGTTGATCCATGACTGACTTGTTGCTCCGTTCGCCCCATCTTTCATTGTTCAATTGCACAGAGTAATAGTAATTGCGTGGTACGTGTTCTATGTCGGAGCTAGCTGATATGTTACGAGATGATTTTGCATCATGATTTTCACAATGTAGGACTACATCTTTATCTCACGTAATTCTTGAGAGGGAATGCACTGGGGACGTAACAAAGAACACTGTATTGATTGAATGACAGAATGGAAACCTATTCCCGTGGAAATTCGCCAGCTTGCGATCCATATAATTCCCAGCAAAATACCACCTCGTGACTGATTTCAATAGCTCGTCATTTCCAATATCCCCTCTTATCTTAAAAATCTCTGCCCAATCCATCCAATGACTCCTTGGTTCCACATCGTGTTCACTTGAATCCACCCACCCACAAACACAGTGGCTGAGGCGCTTTTTGATCTGATAACTTTAGTGTTATTTTTCCCTTTCTCCTTATTTTCCTGGTGGTGTTGTCAACCCCACAGTTCAGGATTCATGACAACAGGATTGAAAAAAGTACCGTACTGTACCGTGAAAAGATATGGTGACAAGGGATCTCAGTGGAACGCTACTGTAATATTTACTAGACATTGTCACCGATCATAATCCCAACATCCTCTAAGCCTCATTAACGGATCCTTTTGACCAGGCCAAGGCCGTGTAGGTAGGGTTTCTCATCTCCCAACGCTTGTTGCTCCTTCAAACATGAATGATTATCCTGATTCAATATGCAAGGAACTTTATTTCGTGAGCTTCGTTCCTGTGTCCAACCACAGAGCTAGAAACGAATTAAGCGTCTGAGAAGGATCATGGAAAAGGATCATGAGAAACCGGAGCCGGGATGGAGGAGGAGTCTTGGCCCGGTCTATGCTATGGATGGATTCGCGGATTCAACAAGTTTCCGTAATACTGTTTTAAGTCAAAGCAATAAACGAAGACGAGACAGGAAGGAAAAAAAGAGGAGTGCTTGATAATTCGCATTGCCGTCTTTCCTGCCGGTAGAATAATTCCCTTTACAGGGTTACACTGAATTGTCATTTAATTCTCCCCGTTCCGCATCCTCCGATACCTACCGTCTACTCGGTACTTCTCCTCCTCTCTCACCCCCATTCTGCCCTTTTCCTTCCTTCCCCTTTCAATCTTAATCTTATCAATCTTTTGGTTTCATGTTCACCTGTCAAGTGTCTCTCCAAATTCCAAAGAGGTTTCTCACATCCTTCAAAACATCCCACTGCACTCATACGATCCGGACTTTTTCTGGCTGCGCTTGGATCTCGTCACGTCCAACTGCTAGATCAACGTCTCATCATAACCGGGGAGACCTTTTTGTGTTCACGACTCCCCTGTCTACTCCAAAGACTTGCTCCATTCTCCCCCATATTAAGCCCTTCAGCGCTGCAACAATGGGCTCACTTCCTACATCAAACGACGCTGTTCGTATTCTCATCCTAGGCGGATGCTATGCTGGTCTGTCGACCGCTGTCAACCTTCTTGATCTTAGCAATGGCCTGGCGCCTCGCATGAGTGCCGAGCCATATGCTCATCATAAGGACCTTTCTCGTGTCAACGTTGACATCACCATCGTCGATGAGCGTGATGGATACTGTAAGTGACGCACAGGCCCTCATTCCCAGTTCTTTGCTTGCATCTCCGGACACGATACCTTCGCATGAGTTCATGCACTAACAGAGTATATAGATCACTTGATCGGCTCACCACTCGCGTTGGCCGACTCCGAGTATGCCAAGAAGGCCTGGGTCAAGTTCTCAGATGTCACCGCCCTTCAACTTCCCAACGTCAAGTTCGTCCAGGGCTCCGTTACCAACGTTGACCCTGCCGCGAAGAAGGCTACTATCTCGGCTCATCTTACCCAAGAGCTGACCACACATGAATATGACTACCTTGTTGCAGCTACTGGCCTGCGACGTGTTTGGCCTGTGGTACCCCAGTCTCTGACCCGCAAGCAGTACCTTCTTGAGGCCGAGCAGCATATCCAATCCGTAAACAACTCCCAGCATGGTGTCGTTGTTGTTGGTGGAGGTGCTGTCGGTATCGAGATGGCTGCCGAGCTCAAGCTTGTAAAGCCTCATGTCAAGGTCACTCTTGTTCACTCACGAGACAAGCTTCTCTCTTCCGAGGGTCTCCCTGATGAGACCAAGGACCGTGCTCTTGAGCTGCTCATCGAGTCTGGTGTCGAGGTCCTTATGGGCCATCGTCTGGCCTCTACTAAGAAGGTTGAGACAACGGATGGTAGCTCTAAGCATGAGATTGAGTTCACAAACGGCCACAAGATGGTTGCAAGTGAGGTCATCATGGCCGTCTCCCGAAGCATTCCCTCCACCAAGTACCTGCCCGCCTCTACCCTTGACGAGGAGGGTTATGTCAAGATTAAGCCTAAGTAAGTGCAAAATTCTTGACAATATCTTCTAGATTTATATCTAACCATGAGAATAGCCTGAGCTTCGAAGAGGGTACACCCAATGCCGAGTATCACTTTGCTGCTGGTGACATTACCAAGTGGTCCGGTATCAAGCGATGCGGTGGTGCTATGCATCACGGACACTACACCTCCCAGAATATTCACCAGTCTATTATTCAGCAGCGAACTGGCCAGGCTCCTCAGTTCAAGGAGCTCCAATTCGTTCCTCCTATGATTGGTCTGGCTGTGGGTAAGAAGGCCGTGGCATATGGTCCTGACGCCGGCACGATTTCCGGAGAAGATGTTTGCCATGCGTACTTCAGAGACGATTTGGGCTGGGCCAGTAAGTTTTATCTTGAAGAAATATTGGAATGGCTATACTAACAGGTTTTAGTTTGCTGGGAGTATATGCAGCTCGGTGGACCAAAGGTTGAAGTCAAGGCTTAGGGTAAATATTGATTTTCATGATGGGTTTGGGATACGGCGTTAAGGGTTTAGAACAAGGTCGTATGACCGACTTTTTCATACATGGCTTATGAATAAAATTGATCCTGAATCAAACGTATTTGCTTCTTTTCCATCAGTAGGCCAGGCTAGAGTGTCTCAAGGAGTATTAATTACTTTTCACATCACTAGAGGAAAGATTCATTACAGAGGGATTGATAACGTAAAGCTATATAGTAAAGATTGAAAATATTTTGATAACGTTTATATAGTATTAGCCTTAGTCTGAAGTTTATGCGATTAGAGTAGAGTATACCCCTGAATCCAAGGAGAACCCTCAATCTACATCTGCGCCACCTGTATCTAGAATCGGTTACAGACAGATAGACTAGACAACTCTTCCCTTGACTTGCTTGATCTTGCGCACATCAATGTCTCGCCAGATCAGGACCGAGACGAACGAAATGGCCAGCACTGATGATCCAGCAATAAGCATGTACCTTTGCGCTTCGGCATACGCGCCCTGAATGGCAAGACGGGCGGGAGACCCCACAGGATAAGACAGCTGGACGGTCAGGTCACCATAGATAGCAGTCAGATTTCCGAGCTCTTCCTCTGGTAGACGCTTGGCCAATGCCTCGGGAAAGACGCCCTGCCAGATAGCGGCGGCAATAGACAGACCAATACCGCCACCGATACTGGCAAACATACCCTCCATGGCCAGCGCGACGGCGTTGTACTGTTGGGGCACAGCAGCCATGATGGCAGTCTGTTCACAAATGACAATGGTACCACCGGCAAAAGCGATGAAGATCTGGCACATGACGATGTATCCGACATTGACGTCTACCTGGCGGAACTTGATCATCAGAGCGACACCGAGGGCAGTGACGGGAACACCGAACAGGAGGCAGACCCACTTGAAGTGACCGTAGCGACGAATCCACCATCCAACAACAAGAGACCAGAAACACGAACCAATGGTGTAGATGTTGGAGACGTAGCCTGTCTTGGTGACACTCAGGTCGTTGACAACTTGGAGGAAACTCGTGAAGTAGGAGTCCCAGCAGTAGAAGCTCACAAAGACGGAGCCAGCGAGAAGGCAGGAGCCGATGACGGTGCGATCGGTGAGGAGGTGGTATGGGAGGAACTTGACGGGGGCAAAGTACTTTTCCCAGATGGCAAAAGCGACGATGAAGAGAGCGCCGAAGATGAGGAAGCAGATGACAATGGGGGCCTTCCACTGTTCCTTCTGGTAGGAGTAGATGTTGAAGGGAAGCAAGAACAGCGCAATGCCAGCTGTGATAAGGAGCAGACCAATGGCGTCAAACTCTCGAGAGTAATGGATGAGCGACTCCCACCAGGTACGGTTGCTCTGACGCTGAGGAACAAGACCCTGATTCTTGGCTTTATAGTAGTAATGCATGAAAAGACCAAACAGGGGAAGCGTGACGACCGGAGTGACGATACAGAAGGTGCCAAAGCCCCAGCGGAAGCCAGGACCGTCGAGAAAGGCTTCGGAGATGGGACCAGCAATCCATGTAGTGATGATGTAGGGAGATGAAGCATACGCGAACATGAGACCTCTGTTTCTGAGGGCTGAGGTATCGGCGATAAACATGCTAAGAGAGAAGTCGAGGCCGTTGTATCTGTAACATGTTAGTGATGGTTATCTTATTGATGAACAGGAAATAGGAGCATACCCAACCCAGTAGAACACCTGAGCAGCAGCATACGTCTCAACATTGTTACACGCAGCCATCATGATAAGTCCAACAGTAAGCAGCACAACAGACAGGAGATATCCCTGAGGACGACCGAAAACGTCCAGGACCTTGGCAAGAGTGAGCTTGAAGAGACCACCGATGATGGAACTCATGATGCTGACGGTAGGCGTCAAGGAGTGGTCCTGAAAGCTCGACGACACATAAGGGGTCAGGAGATTGGTCGTGCCTTGCTGCATGGTGTTGACAAAGTAGATTATCCACATGGAGACGTATGCCATGACCAGAGCAGGACCTGTCCACACCGAGGTGATGGCCTGGATCTTCTGGACACCAGCCTGGGCATTCTCGTCGATGGGAGCCTCGCTGTCGGAACTGACATCGTGGCCGGTGGTGTTGGCGTCTTTCTGGTACGCGGCATCTTGGTTGTTACTGTCTGGCGGGGACGGCGGCGCCTTGGAGTTGTCCACGATCGTGGCCATGATGGCGACTTATTGATAGAGTGGGTCAGAAAGAGTGAATCTTCATTAAAGGTGATATGCTTCTAGTTGAAGATCAAAAGCACTCAATGAGGAGGAGGAAGTGACAGGCAGGAGAAAGTTGCTTTAAGATAGGGTCCCATTCAATTCATATATATTCCATCTTCTTCTCCCTGGGAGTTCATTTTCCATCCCGCCAATAATCCCGAAACCAACATGTAGGATTCATCAGAGATTGCATACAATACAGTATCGACTCCGTCTCGTCGGTGCCGTCCTTACCGTGGAGTGGAAACACGGCAATCCAAACGGATTCAAGATGTGGGCACAAAAAGCGGGAATTATATGAGTTGATTGTGACCCTATGGCCGGTGACGAAGCAACTTGAATGAAGTCAAAAAACTATAGTGAGTATGATTGATTGGTATAGATGGACTCGTCGCGGCTAAGACGGCGATAATTCTTTGATGGATTGTGGAACCAAATCGTTGGATGCTTTAGTACAGTACCACGTTGTAGTGAGAGGATTTTTAATTTATCAGATCAGATAATCAGGAGCAACCTCAAGAATCAGACGTCATGTTGGTCGTACAAAGTCAACGTCGGCGGCTTGACCCACGGCGACACGCGTCGTTAAGTGGTGATGGAATCTTTGGTGAGAAGGGAAGTTCCTGGATGCTTCACTTGAAGTGTCCGCGAAGAGACCGAATTGTTGCATGGGAGCTTGGAGTGGAAAGGCCAGCACCAGCTGTCTGGTGGTACTGTACTACTTGGTACGATGGCCGATAAATAATAGTTTACCCTATGCATTTATTTTAGTATTTGATTTCCCATGATTGATGTCTATCATGACGATGGTGGAAGCTTAGCTCTGTATATCTCGACAAAGTGCATGATTTAGCAAAGTCATGGTAGTGAGAAGATCTCGAGGAGGAGAACAGCAATTGGCGATCTGAACAGTAGGGTAAGAAGCAGCCCCAGCCCTTTTCGCTGCTAAAAAAGAAAGCAAAACGAGAACTGGATTATCGGCATTCAAGACAGATCATTTTCCATCTTGAGAATAGAATGAATGGAGACCTTGCAATAGCAACTGGAGACGGTCCAAAACATAGCGTGGCGCCAGAGAAGTTTACGGTGACAAGGGTTTGATGAAGTCAGTGACCTTAGCAATTACACCGGAGATGAGACAAGGGGGGGTTATCTGATCTTGAGTGAGAATAGTGCTCGTCAAAGGAAAGAGGTGAAATTGTGAAAAGGACAAACCCTGTTTTTATGTGTAAGTTGTGTTCATTCACTGAGTACATGTACAGTAGAAGTTGTGTCCTTTTGGTGCTTGGTTGTGTACACACCTCCAAGTCTCCGAGGACGGATGTTGCGAGAAAGAAGAGGGTGTGTGTACAATTGAGCAGCAAGTGACCGGGGTTAGAGTTATCTGATCCGCTATATGCAGGGCAGAACAGACCACCAATGTCTGTGCTTTCGTCAAGTTAGTGATAGTGGTTGTTACGAAGAGGTACTCCAAAGGTACATGGCCATCTATACTTACGCAGAATACCCGCCCATTCATCAAGCAAGAACAAGAACCCCCAGCAGCCCGTGAATCTCGACCGGAATCTTTTTGCGGCGCGTTGCATCTGAAGCTCCAGCATTATACAGGACAAGGACATTGTGCTTTTTTCTTCCGGCCTGCCCCATTTGACTCCTAAAGGGTTACATGACCGAACCGAGGGTTGGGCGTCTCGCATGGGGGGGCCAGCATAGCGCACGGTCTGAGAGAATTACGAGAAAAGGTGGACAGGGGGGTTGGTAAGTGGTCCTAAGAAGAAAAATTATCTGATCCGATGTGGTTGACTGTTTCGGCCATGGGCTACAGGGGGGTTGTCATGATGCCCTTATTCGTTTTTATGACCTGGAGGGGTGTATATAGGTTGTATGTATGGACGTTACAGCAACGGAGTCGCGGAAGTGTTGGTTTGTTGAACGAACACATGGGACTGAGTCTGTTGGTAAGTCGATGTTTAAACTAGTCATGACACTGAGATGCTCTTACTCATGATCAAGATAAAAACGAACAGACACGTAAGACGGGTTCTTGTTGAATTGAACGAGATGAGATGCAATGCACCACCACAGAAAACGTCCTTTGATCCGGATCATAGAGGGCGTTGATCACTGACGTTTACCGCCAAGTCTAGCACAACACAGCAAAGCAAAGTGCATCATGTTAGCCGGCTGCATAACTTTCTTAGGAGGGGGGTCAGGGTCATGACCGGCGCTCTACCTCCACTCCGCTTAAACAACGACCGATCGGGTTATGCTGTACTGTACTAGTCCTGAAGGCCGGGGGTGTGGGCAACCGGTAATCAATCAGTTTCGATAAACATTGTACCCGACATGAGTGTTTTTGTGTTTTCTCCAGTTAGCGAAGAAGAGAGCGACTTTTTCCCTTCTTTCTTTGGGAGCAGGCAGAAGCAAGTTCATGGGCGGAGACACCCATGGTTGTAGGTACTGTAGCATTGAAGACCCTGGGCGTTGGATGGATAGTAGGACGGAATATGAGCGGTAGTTGACGGCATAGAGATGATCTTTTTTTCTTTTCCCCTTCTTTCTGCCCTTTCATGTGAATAGCTTCGTAAAAGTGAATTGGTTTATCCTTTCCCAATTTTCTTTCTTTCTTTCTTTCTTTCTTCTCAATTGAATTCTCTTTCACACAGCCATCATATACCCTCACAATGTCATCACCACCTGGTTCTTTCTCCGCCGTCAAGGCCAACCAAACCGTCATCAAGCTTCCCCATCCCTACCAGACAGAGTACGAGATCCAGAAGGCTTCAGCTCCCCAAGGCGTCGAGACACCCGTCTACAAGATCGTGACGAAAGCTGCTGGATCCAAGCCTCTCCCCTTTGAGCTTCACAACGAGCGTCTCGCCTTTACGGATCCCGTCAACCTCAAGTCGAGCGAGCTTCCTCCCAGTTCCAACAACAGCCCTTGGGCACGCGCTCGTCGCTCACCATGTGTTACTCTTTACTGGGACGGTGCCGAGGCACCTACTCTTGGTCAGGCGTGGTTGGTTGTCTATGCGCTCTTCACTGTGAGCCCAGCCATTGAGTCGTTCCGTTTGGAGCTCCATGGCGCAAACGCTGCTGTTCTTGGTGCACAGCTTAGAGATGTGCTGCTTGCCATTGACCACCCTCTTCCGCCTCGTGAGAAGCGGGAGCCCTCGACAAAGACTGACGAGGCTCTCGTTCTTGCCCTCCGAAGCACTTTCTGGCAGGGCGCTGGCTCGCCTTTTGGTCCTCGACCCGTCTGGTGTCCCGCCGAATCGCCCTCATCGCTGCCAGCGTCCAGCCCTCTGGGATCATATCCTCTCACTCCCTACCACAACACCATGACCATTGCCTCTGCCGGCGATCCTCAAGACCCCGACCGATACCAGCAGTCATGGCACCCAATCCGACCTGCCAAGCCCGCGCCCGGTGCTGTTATCTACAGTCGATGGATTCCCCATCTCAACGAGACCTTTTCCATGGTTTCGCTTGATTATACGGACGCTGAGCACTTGCGCTTGTTCCACGAGTGGCAGAACGACCCTCGTGTCTCTCAAGGCTGGAACGAGACGGGTACGCTTGACCAGCACCGTGAATATCTACGCAACATCCATGAAGATCCTCACCAGGTTGCTGTTCTTGCCAAGTGGGATGACACCTATTTCGCCTATTTTGAGGTGTATTGGGCCAAGGTAAGCCGTGAAAATTCACCCAATATTTTAATTTCCGTATTAACAGTTTCGTAGGAGGACCGTCTTGGCGGTTACTTTGACGCCGGCGATTTCGACCGTGGTCGTCACTCTCTTGTCGGCGACGTTCGCTTCCGTGGTCCTCACCGTGTCTCTGCCTGGTGGAGCAGCTTGATGCACTACCTTTACCTCGATGACCCTCGCACCATGTCCGTTGTCGGCGAGCCCAAGGAGACCAACTCGACTGTGGTCATGTACGACTTCATCCACGGTTTCGGTCTCGAAAAGTTTGTTGATCTTCCTCACAAGCGCAGCGCTTTTGTGCGATGCTCTCGTGAGAGGTTCTTCCAGCTGTGCCCTCTGGCTGAGAATGAAAAGGTTGTCGGTGGAATGAGATTGGGTTTGGTGCCAAAGTTGTAGATGAGAGATACCTGTTTAGTTAAATGTACTTGTGTTGGAGACGGCATAGCTTGAAACTACGAATTTGCTAATTGTAGAAAACTGGATTTATTTTTGTTGTTGATCGAAAACTAGTGTTTATTTTGACTAAATTTCACCTGGGATTGTTTGTAAAGCTCTAATGTATTTGTTCCAACTTTTTGTAAGCCAACCTGCAACTCTACTCATGCATCATTTTCTTAAACAGTACTAATCAACTCTAAACCACCGGATATAAATTGTCGCATGAAAAATCTTCATCAATAAAAGAAAACAAAAACACCAAATACACCCCTCTCTACAACTTGGAAGCATTGGCTTCCTTTCGGAGAAGATCATCGCCCAGCTTGGCCATCTCAAACTTGCGAACCTTGCCACTGCCCGTCAAGGGAACCGTTGCGGGCACGTCATCCTGGCCAAGCCAGAAGACGTGTGCTGGTGATTTGTGACCGCCTAGTCTCTTGCGACACCACTCCTTGAGCTCTTCGAACGTGGGCTTATGGTGGTTCTCGGCAAGCTCGACAAAGGCGCCGACGACTTCGCCGTAGTGCTTGTTCTTGAGACCGACGACAACGGCGCGAGAGATGGCGGGGTGGGCCATCAGACGCTCCTCAATTTCGAGAGGGTAGATGTTCTCTCCGCCTAAGAATCCGTTAGTAAGGTTTGTAAGGGCTGGTGCTCGATCTGCACAAACTTACCTCGAATGATGATGTCCTTGAAGCGGCCAGTAATGCTGCAGTAGCCCTCCTCATCAAAGACAGCCTCGTCACCAGTGTGAAGCCACAAGACACCAGAAGCATCTCGAGTCATGGTCTCGTTGGTCTTTTCAGAGTTGTTCCAGTATCCGGCTTGCAATTGGTATCCACCAATGCACAGCTCACCTCGCACGCCCATGGGGACAATGTTGCCGTCACGATCGATAATCTTGGCTTTGGCATGGGGCATCAAAGTACCAACGGTGGTCAGACGCTTATCAATAGCATCGTCGGTAAAGGCGTTGAAACAGGTTGGCGAGGCTTCTGTAAGCCCGTAGCTGCTGGTGAACTCGGTCATGCCGAAGCGGTTCACGAGTAGTTCCATCAGATAACGAGGCACAGGCGCACCTGCGATGATTCCTGTGCGGAGGTTCTCACAGTTGAAGTTCTCGGGCCATTTTGCCTGAAACAGAGAGTCGAACATAGCAGGAACACCGTGAATAGCGCTGCATCGCTCCTCTGAGATGGCCTCCAACGTGGCTTGGATATCAAACACCTCGGCAGGATAGACGATCTTACCACCATGGGTGATGACGGCAAGAAGGCCAAGAACGAGGCCGAAGCAGTGAAACAGAGGGGGAGGGCAGCACAAGATATCGGCAGGAGTCAGTCGCATACGGTCACCAATGAAGCGTGAGTTGTTGACCAAGTTGCTATGCAGCAGTCAGTGTCTTGATGTTGAAGGTTGGAAACTTCCAGGGGACTTACTGGTGAGTGAGCATGGCAGCCTTTGGCAATCCTGTTGTTCCGCTAGTGAACTGGAGGTTGACTACTTGGTGAGGTAGCACCTTGCTCATGGCTCGATAAAGTCTCTGATGACTCTGTCGACGACCAGAGCTGACCAGTTCATCGTAGGTTGGGTATTTTCCAGATTCATCTGCCTTCAACAAAACGACCTTTGGTGCCGACTTCTTGTTCTCGAGCTGCTGCAGGAGTGGCCCATTATCAAGGCGTCCAATGTTTCGTGTCGTGAAGAAGACCTTGCAATCGGAGAATTTGAGACCGTACATGGCCTCAGTCGGCGTGTATGTGTTGTTCAGAATGACGAGGATAGCTCCAATCTTGGCTGCAGCAAAGAAGACTGCGGCATACTGCTCACAGTTTCCAGCCATGATACCAACGCGGTCGCCTACACCGATACTCATATCGAGCAAAGCCTGGGCCAGGTACGAGCTCTGCTGGTTGAGCTCATTGTATGTCCATCTGGCACCAGTCCAAGGGATAACGAGACATTCCTGGTTGCCATACTGGTAGGTTTGCAATTCTAGGAGTTCACCGAGAGTGAGGTCGACCAGAGGAGGATCGACGGGGCCTTCGAGCAGAGAGAGTCTCTGGGTTGGCCTGGAGGATTCGGGCAGAATTTGTGTTTGTTCGACAGACATTTTGACGGTTGTGCTGAAGGATTGCGTATATACGCAGATTCCCGAATTAACAAGGTCGATTCTTTTGTTCTAAATGTGCTAACTGTTCAAATATTCAGAAGCGGTATACTTTAGATTTGATAAAGAAGATCAAGACGTTTCGCAATCACAGAAGAAAAAAACAGAGACCTAGCTTCAGCATGCAGATCATGGAGGACTCTCTCACTATTCATTCCACCAAGAGAGACATAAATTATGTACTCTGCATGTATAAATCTGTAAACGGCCATTATCAATCGCCCTGCATCAATGCCGACCCGTCGTACTAAGTTGATTGTAGAAACCAACCCGTGTTGACCCGTCCTTGCAGAGCCATGCACCTCTTTTTTCTTCCTCGTTCTTTTTGCTCATGGGTACCTATTGTGTACATGGTATATCGCCCCCCCTGATGCCTCTATTCCGGATCCACCATCCATGAAGCTGTTGCGGGAGGGTCTTTCAAAAGATGTGCATATCTTGCGTCAACATTTTTTTCTGTCTCTCAACAGCCGGGAGGGTCGAAGGTGGAAGAATGGATGGAGCCCAGCTTGAGCGGTAATTTGCAGAACAAAAAGAAAAAAAAGGTACGCCAGTGAAGGAGGGTCATACACTAGCGTTGTCTCGGTAGAGACATTTTTTCTTACTGTCTTCGTGGGTTTTAGTTTTTTGTATAAATCGTCATCCGTTGACGTGAACAAGGCGTTGTCTGTGCAGGTTGACATATGGGTCCAACGTTTAGGGGGGACAGTAAGCTCCGAGCTTGTCAATCATTGATCCTATCTTTTGGATGATCTTTGAAGCACTTGACATCTTATACTTTGTTGAAGAGATAAATAATATGTAGCATCACGTATCAAGTAGTTGAAACACGTTGTTTGTTGGTTTGTATTTCGTTTTGTTCCTGGTGACCGACCTGCATATTCCCATCTCATCTCAAATCTCATCGTAGCCATGTCCCTGAATCATTTAAAGGAGAAGAAAAAACTTGCAGCAAGAGAAAGAATTATGCAATAGAATCCACATCATCTATACTAAATCAAGTCATTTGCCGACGCCACTTTTTTTCTTCTTTTCTTTTGGACTTGTAGCTTGGTGAGAGAGACAGAAGAAAAGTATCTAATCTGATGATCAGATAAGATGAGCTATAGCGCAGTTTGACACAAGCACAAGCTAAGGATGGCCCCTAAAAACACACCCCCTTGAGCCGAGATCGGCCACTACTGTAAAATTTTTATCTGATTGACAAGCATCTTGTTCACACAACAACACCCCACCTTCTCCCTCTTTTTTCTCCATTTCACCACAACTCACACGCCCTCCCTCATTCACTCATTCACCGTTCTTGCATACACCCACCGGACCCTTTCTAGATCATCGCCGTGGAGGGTAGCAGAATGGGGTCTGACCTTACGTAGTGAGTTAAGACGCAGTTAAGACGCTAGCTAACCCAGTTGTCTTTTTAGTGAGCAGAGTTGGAGAGGAGGGTTCTTTCAGCTTTCTCGCAAGCTGGCTCTCCCAGACAGGGGATAGCTTCTAGTTCCGGTCAAGGTCAATGAGCACCTACGGAAGCAGCCCGGACATCATATCATGTTCATCACACGAGGCTTTCCTTTTGTGCTCTTAGGAAAAAGGTTCCATGAAACCCCTGACGCCTCGTTGTGTGTGTGGCTTGGGTTACAGAAATGTGGTAATGTCTTGAGCCATGATGCTACACTTTTTTCCTTCACCTTCCATTTCAACTACGGAGTAGTTCAGCTAATCATAGCAACCGACGAGGATGGATTAAAATGGATCTTCTGCCTCTTTTTCCCTTTTTCTAACCCCCCACACTCGACATGATCGGCCATTTTCGTCAAAAGAAAAAAAAGAACCCCGAACCGCTTTTTCTTTTCTGCGAGATCGACGAGGCCAGCGCATGTGTGACCTTGGTCGGGCATGACTATCACAAACGGGACTCGTCACAGGTCAAAGTTACATCGTCATGAAGCAGAAGCGTGGGTTTTTAGACCAAACCCGCCATCGATGTCGACAGCCAGACCTCACGGGAGTGGGACTTGGTCCTTTTCAAGCTTGCTACATGTTTAGGTGTGAGAGCTTTCAACTAGTCCAACCGAGCCAAGCGTTCAAAATGATGGTCCTTGCTCAACATGCCGTAATTAATGAGGTCTTTATTTTATTTTTCAGCCCCATCGTCTGGGACTCTACTGTACGCCAACATTCTCAGGTACAAGCCTCGAGAACGAACTTCATCCGAGCGCCAGCTTCCTGATTCTGGGTTAGTTGGCTTGGCCATGACACCTTTTTCGTGGCCGAGTGGTACAGAAACGCTGTGCAAAGAAGTGTAGGCAAATCGGCAACATCCCCTCGCTCATGGGGGAACTGTCCCGTTTACAGCTTGGCCGGGGAGCATGTATTCACGACGTTCTCATGATGTACCCCGTCGAAAGCGGCAAAAGATGGCTCGTTTAGGACCAGTTTTTAGTGCTGGCATCATGGAAACAATCCTGGCAAAAGTGGGAG
>JABFFC010000201.1:0-30919 GCA_013623535.1 Fusarium penzigii | reverse complement strand
GGGGAAAGGTGAGGGGGGGCACACAAGACAGCCGGGCTGAACCAATCCAAGACCCCAGATTTCCCAGATTCAGTAAACATCAGGGGACCCGATTGTGTGTATGAATGAGAAGAGGGCCTTGTCAGATGCTCTCATGTTGCTTCACTATCTCGTTCAATCTCTTCATCTGCTCATCTCATCTCATCCCATTTTTCGGTGTTTGATTTCCGTTGATCTTTTCTCATCACTCACTTCTTCACTCTTCCGTCATTCCTGTTCAGTATCCAACATCTCACGACTAGTCTGTTGCCACCATCATGCCTCGAATCACTTCAGCTCACCACATGTTTATTGGTCATGTCAGTTATGGCATCTGCCGTGTCCATTAGCTGAGTCTTGTGACAACCTTTGTGCACATCATGACGGTTACTCCCGTTAGACTTTGACATATTCGCTGAGCCCGTAGCTACTCCAAATAAATCAACTTCTGAAATGGATGTACCGACAAGTGAGGGGACATCTGGCTCATATTTCGATATCATGACTTACAACTGCGTAAGTCACATTCTTCTCCCCGTATTGCCTCCACTGTCCACTGGCACTTGTCCCCAAAAAGCCCTGTGAACTGCCGCGCGCTTAGGCACCCAAGTGGCAATTCCCAAGGCCCCTTGTACACCCAAAGTCCCTGAGCCATGCACCAGTATAGCCTGATTAACAGGCACCCATCACTGAAAAATCTCCCCAATCAGATATCATTTCTCGCCAAGCATTTCGACAACGCCTCATGAGATCTTCTCAACACCAACACTGACCAGGGGAAAAAAAAAATCTCTCTCCAACGTTACATCTCTCATTCTCCTGCACAACTTCTCAAACAGAACCAACAATCTCAACCCATTCGTCGAGCGATCCTTATCTGTCACACTTTTTGAACAGTTCCCCTCTTTCAAACACCGAGGCATCTCGTTGTTCCGCGCGCCCGCTCACGACACTGCGCGTTCGCTCCAACATCCTAGAGCCTTCACACTTCCCATCACATCTTCACCAACAGCATCATGTCCGCTCCCGGGCCCGAATCCATTCCCACCTCTGCAGATCCGCGCTCCCATCGCCCCACCAAGAAACGTGCTCTCACACCCCTCTCCGCGCAAGCCGCGACTGTTGAGGCCCTCTTCGCAAAACCCGATCAAGAGATCCGCGTTCCCGACCTATCCACCGCCGTCGCCCGTCGCGCCGCACCCCCCGAGATCGTGACCAACGTCCAAGGTTCCAGCGCCGGTGCCGGCTCAGGCGAGTTTCACGTCTACAAGGCCAGTCGGCGAAGGGAGTATGAGCGTCAGCGCGAGATGGACGAGGAAGTAAAGCGGGAGAAGGACCAGGCCGAGTTCGCCAAAGAAAAAGCGGAGAAGGATCGTAGAGACGCGGAGCGGACGAGGAAGAATCGCGAAAAGAGGGAAAAGATGAGAGCGAGAAAAGCTAATAAGGGTAAAGGTGGTGGTGCAGACAAGAAGACGACGCAAACTACGACTGCGACCGACAAGTCTTCACGATCCGAAAATGCTACTCGGGACGACGATGCCGACGCCGATGCTTCGGCCAAGACCAAAGATGGAGATGATGCGCCCAAACCTTCAACAGAACCTGTAGGCTTGGTGATCCATGACGACGATTGAGGCGGCAGACACACAAAAAAGGATCCAGCCCTATAAAATTCGATACAGATATTATTCGAGGTCCCAGTAACGCGAAGAACATCAAGACTGGTGATAGACCATATTTGAGTGTTGCTTAGTCACAGCTCTCAAGTTAAATAGATACTTAATATGATACCCTTTTCACTTTCACTTCTTCACTATCATTACTTCATCTTGTCAGCCTTTGTTCAGGTGAACCCGCCAGGGCATCATCAGCCCAAGGCCCATCTTTCATCTATTCTTTTTTTTTCTTTCTTGACTCATTCATGACTAGTACACAGGGAGGAATGACCGATCCAAGCAGACATCTCTAACCAGTCCGAGAAAAAAATGCGCCCGCCCTTCCGATCATTGCCATACACAGCTCCCTTCTTCGGTTGTTCCCAGGTGGTATCAAAAGAAAAGTCCATCCCTTCTTATGTACTAAACACTCTACTCTTCGCCGCCACCCTGGGCACCAGGCATCTGTGCCTTCTTGGCACTGCAGATATCGTCGACTCGGAGCAGGAGGCAGGCGGCCTGTAACACGGAAGGTTAATACAACGAAAATGACAAACAAACATGAAGGATAACATACCTCTATCGCAGTCTTGATACTCTGCAGCTTGATGGCTTCAGGCTCCCACACACCATACTCTGTCATATCCGCAACAGCTCCCGTGTCACCGTTGACACCCCAAGAGCTCTTACCCTCGGCCTGCTTGGCTCTAAGATCCGTCAATACACGGACAGGGCTCTTTCCGGCGTTCTGGACTAGAGTTCGGGGGATGACCTCAAGAGCATCCGCCACAGCCTTGTAAGGCCACTGCTGCACACCCTCAATGCTCTTGGCCAGCTGGTTCAGTCTCACTGACACGGCCATCTCGGTAGCACCACCACCGGGAGATAGGCTGGGGTTGAACATGACGTTGCGAGCCACGCCCATGGCATCCTGGAGGTTTCGCTCAATCTCGTTGAGAACGTCCTTGGAGGGGCCTCGGAGGAGAACAGTGCATGCCTTGGGGTCTTGGCACTTTGTAAGGAAGGTGAAGTATTCGTCACCGATCTTCTCAATCTCAAAGAGACCGCATCGGGTTCCAACATCTGAATCCTGAAGATCCTCAACTCGGTTCACAATGGTGGCACCGGTAGCGCGGGCTATTCTGTTGTTGTCCGTCTTTCGAACTCGGCGGAGAGCTGTGACATTGGCCTTCATGAAGTAGTGCTGGGCCAGATCTACCAGATGTTAGTCATGTCCACAATTGCAGTGGTTTATGGGCAGCTTACCAGAAACACCCTTCTCGGTAATGACAAGGTCGGGCTTGACGGCCAAGATAGCGTCGCATAGAGCCTTGACCTGCTCCTCCTCGATCTGCAGAATACGGTTCCAGTCGTCCTCCTTGGTGATCTCAATGTTGGTCTGCGACTCGCCCTTCTTGTACTCGAGGGGACAGTCGAGAAGAACGATTCTGGGGTTCTCAATGCGCCGGCGCATTTTGGGGTGTGTGATGTCCTTGTTAAGCATCAGACCGTCGAGGACCTGGCTGTCCTCGATCTCACCTCCTGGCACCTTTTCAACTCGGGCATATCGCTTGATGTCGACCTCGGTCTTGCCACTGCCGGCCTCCCATGTTACAGTGCGGACGGCCTTGAGAGCCAGCGCACACATCTGATCCATCCATCGTGAAACAAACTTGGTACCAATAGACGAGGAGATGAGCTGGTACATGGCCTTGTCGTCGTTCACATCGATAGGCTTGGAAATCTCGTCGATGATGACGAGAGCATCTTTGAGGGCGCGCTTGAAGGCGGAGATAATGACGACAGGGTGGATGTTGCGGTCGAGTTGGGGAAGGGCTTGTGCGAGAATCTCACCAGCTAGGATACGTTAGATATCTCCACGGCAAATGACAAAATCATGGAAGGCATCCTTACCCAGGATAATGACGGTTGTTGTTCCATCTCCAACTTCCTCATCTTGTGTCCTGCTGAGCTCGATCATGCTCTTGGCGGCGGGATGTGACACTTCGATTTCTCGTAGAATGGCATGGCCGTCGTTGGTCAGAACGATACCGCCCATGGGATCGAGCAGCATCTTCAACATGGCCTTGGGACCGAGACATGATCGAATAATATCAGCGACCCTGATAATTAGTTAGGTATTTATTCGGACGTGGACAGGTTTCTGGTAGGAAAGGGGCTCGCTCGTGAAGCGACGAGGGTGGACGTACGTCTTGGCAGCAGCGATATTGGACAGCTGAGCCTTTCGGCCAGTCTGTCTCTCACCAGTGTTGGTGTCTGTTCAAGCGTGTCAGTATCGCGGCCTTGCAAGACTCCTTATTGTTTAACTGCCTGGAGCTTCCCCTCCAAAAGTTCTTCAATTTTTGGGGGGGTAGTAGCATGGCAATGTGGGGGGTGACAGGAGAACTCACTCATAACCACCACCGGGGCCTGCATGATGGGCAAATATGTCGCCTTTGGGCGTTATAACGATACAGGTGTTGAAATTAAGCTTGACGGTGAGTTTTGAGGTGAACGGTCAAGGTCAAGGGTGGGGGAGGAGGAAAGAGAAAATACCCTGGGCGGTGGTTCAAAGGCTAGACTAGAGGACAAAGTTGTTGAGGGGCGCGGGCACCAGAAAAGTTCATTCAGTGGTGGTAGAATGGGATTTTTGGCGGGGATGCTCCAATCTCGGGCACAATTGCTTCCATTTACGATTCGGCTGGTGGAATGTTAACCCGGCGCCGGGTGCCGTAATCCAGCATGCCGTAATGCTACCTGTACGACTAATACCTGGATTAGAAGGTGCGTAGAACCTTCATGACACCCAGCGTAGGTAGGTAGGTGTGGGATTCTACCAATCATGTTGAAGAGGAGCTTAGAAGCTCCATAGCTCCTTTGCAGGTGACCTCTCCCTTTCAGGGTCCCAATCTGCATCCTGCATCCTTCCAAGCATCAAGCTCCATTGAAACATCCCACCACAAGTCTATAGTTGAGCTACACAGAATATTCCAGTTGACAAGATTTCATGCCGCTTATTGCCATGACCATGTTACCATGGACAATGTCAAATTCTAGTTATCACTAATTAATTGTGTTCTCTATCTCTCTACGTGTCGCTTCTGTCTATATATCATACAGGCGCTCCGGAAATATCCTACCAGAAGCTGCTCATCGAGCTACCAGCATGTGCACGTGAGGTATGGTTCACCAAATCTGTAACGACAGACTTTATATCCAGACCTCCGGAATCTCCAATACCCGCATAGATTATGAGGCTTCAGTCCTGTTGAACCTCATTACGAAGCCCGGATTTACCCCGACTTGGCTTCTGTTTCCCATCTGATCCAGTCTTCGTCTCTCCGGAACCCGAATCGGCCGCCACGGCTGCCTTGCCCTTGGGGTTCTGTGCAGCGAATCGCTCGTCTGCGGGAGTATTAACCCACTGACGGCCTGGCTTTGCGACTACTTCAACATGGCATGAGTTGGTGGCCATGGCCATGTGGACTTTTTCCCAAGCAGCACGATCTCGTCCGGCACTGTTCACAAAGGCTTCCCACCACTTCCTCCAGTTTCTCTGTGGGTTTGGAGGCGCCGAAACCCAGAGGAAGTCGTCTGGGACGCCTTTGCATTTCAGGCGCTGGGGTGCTGGCGATGTGATGAAGCTTGGCACGCCGTTCGTGCTGTAACGAAATTCCATCCTAAGCTGCTGTGGCACTGTTGCAGGCTCAAAAGATGGTGAGGGCCTAGAGTTACCCAGATATGGTGAAGGTGTAACGCCATGACCAGGATAAGCCATGGCCATAGGTGTTTGCAAGGCGGGCTTCTATTCCTCCTTAAGCCTGACAACCCTAGCGCTGGGGATGGCCACGACGAGATATGACACAGGCAAAGGGCAAAGCTCAACAGGAAGCCCTAGACGAGGTGATGCCATGGGCTTCATTATCTTGAACCAGAGCCAATTCTGAATGTTGCCGTTACTATCGTCACTGCATTCACAATCTCAGTCAGCTCCGTAGTCAACAACTTCGTCGTCTGGGTTTACTCACAGAGGTGTTTCGTATAGCTCGATGCTCCCCTGGCTCGCCTGGATATCCATCAATCTCTCGTTCATCATGGAGGAATCGTTATGGAAGGTTCCATTGAGGCTTGCCATGGTCAGGCGGTCGCGTTGGATCTTGGTGAACTTGAGCGAATCGACCTCCAGCCTGGAGAAGCCGGATCGTCGGCCGGCCAGCACGAGGGCAGCCACCATACTCTTCTTCATGCGTTCTGGAACATTTTCCGGCGTCAAGAAGAGTTCAATGTCTTGCCAATCAGAAAAGTCTTCGGTGCTCATGATGTTGCCAAGTCGGGGAGGAGAAGCGAATGGCATATCGAATCTGTTGTAGTTGACCATGCCTGTGACGGCCTGGAGTCTTTGCGATGCGGCAAGACTGTCTCCAGTTAGGGTGCAAGGCTCTTCACAGAGTCGAACTAGAACCTGGATATCATAAACTTACAGGTGTGGTTGCCTCTTTTTCCAATGCTCATATTTCTTCTTGTTGCCTTTGTCGGGTTCGTAAGCCCCAGGTCGCTTGTCAGTCAACTTATGATCAACCATTTCCGAACCCCCAACGGTCTGTTGCGCCACCTGGTCCATAACATCGGGTTCAAGAACTGAGCTCATGTTGTATGCCTTGGCCGCCGCCTGTTGCATACTACCAACAGTGAAGATATCGCTAGGTTGAAATGCAGGTAGGCGTTGGGCCGCTTCTTGGGATTCGCTGTGAGATCGCTGAGCGATGTCATGTTTCACGCGCATGGCAAAGGTGCTTTGGATTACGGCTATAACCTTATCTCGAAGATTGAGGTTGTTAATTCGCGATGCGAGCTGTTCCTGGCCAGCACTGGACTTAGCAGTACGGTTTCCTTGACTAGTGCTGGACTTTGTGTTTGAAGTGTGACGGTCTATCTTCTTTGAAGAGCTGGGCTGGGCCGGCTGAATAGGCTCAGAAGGCTGTGCGATCTTCTTGGTAGGTTTCTTCGCCACCGCACTTGTAGGAGAACCCGTCTCTCTAGAGGATGCATCACAAAAGGCATCTCGTATCGTGCCAGTCGTAGGGTCGGGAATGTAGCTAGCCGACTTGCTTCTCTTGGAATCGTCCTTCTCCATGTTGCTGTACGGGCTGAGTGGATGTTTCCCAAGTCTTGCGGGAAGCGACATGATGATGTTCGAGAGGTAATAGCCCCATATGTTATGTCTCTTTGATAAGTGGTTAACGAATATCCTGATAATTGGCGGTTGTCAGGGGAGAATTTGATAACAGATGTGAAGAAATTCAGAGGTCTGCGTTGTGGAAAGATGCATCGACGGGATAGGAAAACGCTGAACCTGAGGTTGAAGGTTCCACTCTAAGGCTCTTGCTTAGGTACTGTTTACTACTCGAAGCTGTGAGAGTTAATAGCCTCCATTCACTACAGGTATTCACCTTATAGAAGCGGCAGTGTTTGGTGGTTACTCCCTATCACTAGGACTGATTCCTCTAGCACTCTGCAGTTTACAGCGTGCAAGACACAATGGGCAGAATCTCGACAGAAATCAGTAAGAACCACGTCTATTGATCTTATTTAACCAACAAGTTCTATTTGATGATACGACTACGTTGTTGTTTTTGAGTGTTCGACTTGGCGAGGCTATTCAGCGCTCTGGGGTGAACATCACCTCACCTGTGGTGGGTAGAACGCTTAGGTGAAGGAGCAATGATCTAAGTTGTTGCATTTACTATAAACCATAAGGTCATTCTGTTCTCATCCTTGTGAAGCAAAGGGAGAGGGACAGGGTCGGGGTTGGTGATGGTCAGTGACTCTTGATGGGCAGATCAGTCTAGGGGACATATCACCCGACACTCGATTGAGGATCACAGCAGTATTTCACCAGCATATGTCAACTGTACTGGTGGCCAATAGTAAATCATGATGGACTTGATACTTGTACTTCCATTTTTCATTGTATTGATGCTTGACGTTGACCTCCTTCGTGACTCTCTCCTATCTCATATCGACGCATGTCGTTCCAACACGAACTTAACCGTACCCTATATAACTCTCACATACCTCCCTGATCGATTTTACTCTGACATGCAACTACCAGAGCGGTATTGGCAGGACTCAAACTACTCAGTGATCCATCGCTCAACCATAGTGTACAAAGGTCAGAACACAAACTCCCAGAACCAGAGTGTTTGATAATGCCTAACCTACACCGTTACTTCACCACAGTCATCCTTCAAGTCTCTCCGACGCTTCACTGCAATGCTTTACTATCAGACTTGCAAACCGCCATGTCCATCATCCATCCTTATGGCGGCGTGGACTCATTCAGTTGTTGTGGAAAAGACTGCATCATCCACAACTGATCCTGCGGTCCGTGGGCCGTGAATACTAGCAGTGAGGTCTTACGTCTTGGCCATGTCTACCAAACCAAGATACGGCCCGCGTCTCCCTCAGCAATTGCCAAAGTCCCAATTCAAGTCCTAGCATAGGACACCGCAATCAAAGTACCAACAGGCCGAGCTCCTGTTGGTCCTGAAACACAGCATCAGTCCATGAGTCCATAATCCCAATCTCAAGATCACACCAGTACCCTCGACCCAGCTGCCTGCTCACCCTTGATACCCTGTCGAATCTGACTCCGGGCCGCAGCGGGAGGAGAAGCCGTCGATTGGACTCACTGGGTTGCCAATCGGAAGTTGGGGGCGTAGCAGCCGTTCGAGTAAGAGGCATCCAGGTTGCCTGCTGCACGTTTTTCCATTTTCATTCCTGTTGGCTTCTTTTCTGACTTGTCAAGTCAGTTTGTATCCCCATGTAATCTGT
The DNA here is from genome assembly GCA_013623535.1 of Fusarium penzigii. NCBI lineage: Eukaryota > Fungi > Ascomycota > Sordariomycetes > Hypocreales > Nectriaceae > Fusarium > Fusarium penzigii. The sequence continues at coordinate 22,412 of JABFFC010000201.1, read as the reverse complement.
GGAAACAAAGAGAATGTGTCTTGTTGTCAGTGTCTGTGCTTTTCAACGCCTCAGCGTCTCTGGCTTCAGTGTGTCGATATAATTCTCCAGTACCTAGACAAGGTAAAGCCATGACCACAAGTAGGCGGATGACCGGTCCGCCAAGCCATAATCGAATCGAACAATAGCCTGTATCAAGTATACCGGTACCAGGAAAAGAACATCTTTTTGAAATTTTCACCCCAGTCGGCGATGCATCCAGGGGGCAACTAGCCCAGCAGCTGAGAAGGAGGCATTATGATCATATCCACAGTAGCATTAACCTGACTGCAGGCGAATGTCGAATGGCGAGCTGACAAGAATTCGATGGATCGCAGGCGGCCAATTGGCAAACCATGATGCCAGCCGGCGTTGTTTCATCTTTTTCTGGCTCTGTCATGTCGAGACATCAAGACATGCATGATAGAGGACAAGTTGAATGATGCGAGAGGGGAATGAAAAAAAGAAAAGAAACAAAAGAAATTATATCACACATGCCATAAGGTACCATAGGTAAGATAGTTGCATTGTAAAAGAGGCAGATGAAAATGACAAACTCTATTCGTTTTCTTTTGTTTCAAACTCTATCAAGTGTCAAGGGCGTAAGCAGGCAGGTGATTACCACCTACTAAATTCAGGCTGATATTGAGGAGCACAATCCAATGGCCTATTGAGGTTTTCATTCCAATCTGCATGACGAATTGTTAGGTACTGTACCTCGGCCAGCTTGTTTGTTGCTGGAGCTTGGGTCAATTTGCTGAGTGACCAACGAGAGTTGACAATTGAGTTGAATATTTCAACACCCCAAACGTTCCTCCACGGAACCCGCCAATCCAGCTGTTGTTTTCTTATGCATGGCTTCGGCAATATCTTCGGCTGTCTTTGCATTGCATTGTATGGCAGTGTATTGTAGTGCTGTCTTTACAGGTCTGATGCCCAGGACTATCTAATGGGGTGAATGTATCTTCTGTGGATGGATGAATGCTGTCAAATAACTACAAACACCCCAATTGTCCCAAGCTTCAACAAACATCATGGCCGACAGCTGGATCATAACAGAGCAATTTTCCCTCACCAAACATCAATCGACGCAACCAAAATCCACCCCAGCTCGACGTTTAGTGCTCAACCCGAATCTTAACGTTAGCTTACCCGTTAGGTGCGGGACGTTAGGCATCGCCGGTGCAGAGCTCGCTCACCAAGAAACCAGAAACCAAGTGTGCGTCCCTCTTTAGGAAAAAAAACTCGAGCAGGGATGTCCCCTTCACCCATCGATGCAAGCAATGCAGGATCTGATCGGAACTCAAAAGAAGGAAAAAATCAATTTTGAATGCCAAAAGCAAGGGGACAGCAAGCTAACTACAAGCCTTAAGGGTCTGGTGTGTTGCAGTCAAGATATCGCCTGACAAACCCAGGAGATTCCGTCAACACCATCATCAACCCTAGCTTACCACTTGCTGGTATTTTCCCAGTTCTGTTTAATCGGCCCTGTGATGACCATCAGGAGGGGGGAGTGTCAAAGGCTAGTGTCGATGGGAGCTTCCATAGCAGGCACGACAAGTTGGTGGTAGGGAGCGAAAAAGAATTGTCGCATCAATCACAACGTCCCATCTGCTTTTGCCTTCAGACTAACACATGGGCTGGACCTTCGATAGTCGTGAACTCTAAACCACCCCAGATCTGGCCCCGAGCCCACCTCAAGCTCCCTTCAAGCTACCGTACTAGTGAGTATCAGCCCTTTTTACTGTACCTCCCACTCCCCCAGATCCTGCAGCTTTGCCCCCCATTTATTGCGAGTGTGTGTGTTCTCATTTTACTGATGGATGGATGGCATCGAGTAGCATAACAGATCGAGCTAACAAAACAAACTTGCGGGTAGAACCACTTGATCCAAAAAATACTCTCCATCCTTTAGAGTTTACCGTTCCCTTTCCCTTTCGCTTGTCCACTAACTACTACCTACTGTACTGTACTATACTGTACATGTGCACATCACTTTTCTCTTTTCGCCATCGGCGCCCTCTCTCAACCGTCTCTCGGTGCTCAATTCTCTATCCTAACTGGTCATCCTTTCTGTTCCTTATCACTGCGCCCTCCAACGTTGACTGATACTCCCACTGTACACACTCTACAGCAAGAAAATTAAATTCTACGCCGTCTGTCACCGGTTGCAGTAATTGAGTTCACTTCTATTGTGAAAGACGCCCTCCCCGCGAACTAAAGTAATCCGTCGAGATAAGCCCATCCGAGATCTCGTTTTCCTCTTTTAGTTCTTGATGATCACATTCTTTAGTGCTATCCTCATCATCACGGCTTACAAGGGGTTCCAGCAAGGGCAGACTTTCCGAAAAGTCTAGATTGTCACCTTTAAGAGAAGAGGGCGTTAAACTTGACATTTCATTCATCAGATCGTCAGTGAAAGAAAAAAAAAAAACTCTTTCCAGGGGTCATGTTTACGGAAACCACATGGCCGTTTTCATCTCTCAACATGACCGGACATCAACCCTTGTTTTCCCGCTGATAACCTGAGTCTGGGCTGATGAGTGATAATTTACCAAGCCTCAATTTGCCTCCCGTGGGGGCTTAACTGAGCTCCTTTACAAGATGAGGGCAATTACAACTCTCTAACTAGGCATAAACATTTGTTTTGCTGGCATGCCAATCTGTGAAAAATTTTCGCTGCCTTTTTCCTTTTACCCCCTTCCCAACATTCAATCCCCTTTCCCACTCTCCACCCCCGTGGGCTTTGTTTCGGCGCCCCGGACTCAGCTGCCGTGTTATCAGACACCCTCCACCGGCACCGTCCGGTCCGGTGACTCTCGAGACGGAACTATCACTTACTTGACTAGGTATGGTGCCATATAACGATGAACCAAACAAAACGAATGAAACTATCAAAATGCCTTGATTTGTTTGTTTTGTTCGTATTTTTCGTCAGAGGGGCCGTGAGGCCAGAGATGTTCTCCTACACGGAGCACAGGACGTCTTGGACTGACAGTATCTACAATTGCTGTCACATTCGACCTCGACTAGGATACCCGCCAGGGCCTCTCGCATCAACGGGCAGCCCTACGCATGCTCATTCCCTCAAGAAGCACTTTCCCACTCCTAGCCAGCCAGTCCAGGGCGTTAATACAGTGAAGGCAACCCAGGTAGGTAAAGTTCCTCCTACAGGTACGACTGCCATTCCGTCTAGGCATTGTTAAGAACGCTTTTGACTCGGCCTTTGTGAGGCCATGGCTGTCACATCATGAGAACGTCGAGCGGTGGATATATAGAGAATCATCGATAACTTGTAGCCTTTCTAAGAATAAAAATAAAAGACTGAGAATGTTGTTAGAGAGACACTCATTACGGAGCTAGGTACTTGGGTATAATAATGAAATTCCGCATACTTTGATAGGTATAGCCGTTTTAACTAACAACTTAATTTTTATGTCTTTTTGGTTATAACTATTATAGATTGTTGCCTTTCAAGATAATATGACTGGGCTTCCTTCTTTCATATTTATTAAATTAGGGGAGCGGTTCTAATTGAGATTATCAGCCCGGGTAAGTGACACGATAAAGCGCCAGGAAAACAAGAAACACCGAGACATGACATTCTTCGTAGCCTTTTTCCCTTACTTGTTGGTGAAGTTGTCTCAGCCCTGTTTTTAATAAGAGCTGTTCAGTGTTAACCAGGTATATAACACTGCATAAACACCAAGAACGCCAGATTGTAAACAACAGACAACAATGTCGCATAATGATTTATCGGAATATCCGGCGCAGTACGTTAAGTCAACAGGATTGTGCATTTCTTTTCTAAATTGCTAGTCTAGCAATCCAACCACCCTCTCCGAGACATGGTTGAGACACGGCATTCGCGCAAATTACTTGACAAAGACTGAGAGACAGGGCGCTTCGTCATCAGCCAGCCCAGTTTGTTTATCCTTATTGCTTTTTCCTCTACTTCGCCTACCCCTTGTCTCTACCACTGAACGCGTCTACCTTTTTTCTCTCTCATTGTTTTCTCGAAGCTTTGATATTTCCAAAAAACCCCCCATCTGTGAATTCCAATTCACGACAGGCCCCCTAGTCCGGGACATAACAAGCGCCATCCCCGAGAATGTCTAAAGTAGAGGGTACGCCAGCCTTGTTCACGGGATAGCTTCCCCGACGGGAAGATGTGGACGAGACAAGAGGTTTCGTCGTGAAAATCTTTACTCCTTTTTGCTATATGTGGTAATGGATTCTTGCCGTGTCAGATAAGGCAAACAAGGCGATAGACGGTACGTTGGGAATTGCATATTTGTTGTTTATGCACTTCCTAAAAGTTCCATATCTGCCTTGACGTGACTGGCACGACTGACGTGTACTGATATTCACGTTACGTTTGTTGTCTGAACTCCATATTTCTCTGTTATGATCATCTTTGTATCATCTTTGTATGGGTCTGGTGGCTTATTCACGGACATGACCGCAGCAACAGCATTGATATATCGACCTCGATATCCATTTTCCGTAGATCACAAGCGATGACAATAATGCAGTCCACGTTGCTTTTTGCTCCAATTCTTCACGCCTCCAGACGATGCCTCAGCTCTGGTCGGGCGGCATGTAAGCTGTATCAAATGCATGCCTTTGTTCTTTCAACGGTCACCCCTGGCTCGCACTTTGATAGTCGACAATGCAATGCAATGCAGTGTCAACCACAAAAGAAAAAGGCAACAGAAGCGAGAACATGGATGGGAAGTGAGGAATCGATTATTGTCACTCTAGGTATAGCAGAGCAAAAAGAAATCATTCTGCATTGAACAACGCCATGTAAGCCTCGTCTTGCCCAAGCTATGGGGGCAAAGGATAGGGTAAAGGAAATCAACAAAGCCCAGGCTAGTTGTATACATGCATGCACATGTATGGATGAATGAATGGATATTTTCATCTTAGGAATCGAGACACCCTCGTCTCCAACATTGTCTCTTCCATAGGTCCCGAGGTTCTAGGTCAGTGGAACTGAATCCGGTTGGCCAGGGGTAAAATGCTGTAGATGCTGGAAAAAGGAAGGGACAAGACACACTCCGTGTTCCAGGTGCTCTTGTGCCGATTTGTTGAATTACCCAGCCTACCTACGTGGGTGGTCAATTGCTGCTGACTGGCGTTTTGACACAAAACGCCCTTTTCAAGTACCAAAAGGTGGTCCATGATGGAACGAACAATGGGCCTGATGATGTGTACAGTATTCTACGTGTACGCGTCTTCATGATGCGTCCTCTCCTCGCTCTTGTGTCAGAAAACTCTCCTTCTCTTTTCTCAGTCTACTGTTTCATCATCCTCGCCGCCAGTCATCAATGATGATCAATACTTGCTCAAAGTCAAAAAGGGATGATCCAGCCAATTGATACAAAGAAACTCGACGTAAAAAAAAGCAAGGCACTCATGAGAAAAACAAGAGTTTAGGTAACGGAGGGATGATCCCACGTGGTGAAACCACACCAACAAGGAAATTGAAGAACTGTAGTTGGTACCCCTAAAACATCAATAACGTAGGTGTGGTTCAAGTTTGTGTATGTACAGTATCCCTTGCAGAGAGACTTGAGTTCGGGACGTGGACCAGGAAGCCGGTCAGCATGCACGATTCTGTAGCTGTGCCTGAAACCTTGGTGTTCCCCTCTGGTCGTGCACCCATCCTCTGAGATGCTGATGCCTCGACGCAACCATTCCTCTGTTCGGAGTAAAGCTGCGAAAAGCAGGACAAGGCGTCTTACTTTTGCAAAATTTTGCCTCGTATGTTTTGAATAAGCATTGAACGAGGAAACATGGTTTGGATCACTTGGTTTCACATGTCTTACTACGTTACACGACAGTGGGAAAAGAGAATCACTGCTTGTTATACCGTATACTTATGCTGGTTGAGAATGCCAGTGGATTGGATCCGAGACCAAGCGTATCCAAGCGAGACATGAGTTTAACGTGAGGTGGGTTCGGCATAAGGGAGGTTTTTCTTCATTCATGCAATTAAGCAAGGGCAATGAATACGGTGGAAGTAAAAGGCAATCACAAGAGAATATTTGTTGTCAGTTTCTGATGTACTCTCGTAAACATCGTCCAGTGAAACTTTCACGATCGTGAACAAGGCCTGGACTGGAACGTCAAAGGTGGAGAAGAAGAAAGAGAAGGAAAAAAGAGAGGAAATCAATCGACTTGACTGTGCTGTACGAACAACGTAGACTTGCAATGAACGACGAGACTGGATTACTTCCATCATCATCATGCAATTACTAAGAGACCCAGCAAAGAACAGCTGGACCTGCACACCGTAAAAGTCCTCCTAACGGATGTGCCTGTCCCACCGGATCCCCCCGCCGTTTCACACCGAAAAGAGCCGCAGCAATTCTTTCTCTGACCGCAAACAAAGCAACACCCACGTATCATTTCCTCCTGGTATACAGTTCCCTCCTCAACTATGGGATTATGGCATGATGTGGAGTCTCCAAGACCGTAATGTTCCCAACAAACCCGCACATTCGAGACGGTGTAACAAAACTCCTTGTCCCTCTTTTTGTTGACCGGTGTGCAGTGCAGTACACGGGGCTTCACGAGATCCTTGCTTGACCGAACAGACCAAGACAAGGGGCATCCCTTGAGGAATATTTTCTTCTATTGATCCACAGAGGTGTTCCGGACCTGCGCGATCAAAGCTTTACGGGTGATGTACTTCCGTTAGGGAGCGTGAATCATCGGAGAGAATCCTTTGGAAGTGACGGACTAGGACGAAAAACTTTTCCCATCTCGATTTCGATTCTTTGATGCCTTGACCCATGCTGCTTATCCATGGCTACCCAGTTTCTAAACCTGATTAGATCACTTGGTCAAAGGGAGTGCGTATAACCAGAATCAGAGGGATCCGTGTCTTGTTATTCTTCCTCATTCTTAAGAAACAATTCCACTTCTACCTCGACAACCGAGATAATAAAACCAGAGACGAAAGAAAGAGACGGGGGGGAAATAGCCCGAGGCGCATCTACCGATACCTGGTTGCATTTCACACATTTTTCTTTCAAGGATGCAACGGTAAACCCATGCTTAGCGCCGGCACTTCGGATCTTTAAGCGACGGACGCCGCCTCTAAACCCTGAGGGTTGTCTGTCTATTTGGGTAGATCCGACGGAAAGGGTAAGTTATCATGGGAAAGGGAGATGAACTCGTTCCTGAATGCAAGACAGTGAATCTGAGTTGAGATTGCATGCGATGGAAATAGAAGCAAATGGATCACTTTTTGATGGGTTTATTTGACTGAACAGAATCGTGAAATGCCACACTGCGAAATCCACTTCTATTACCGAGCTGAAAATCTCTGCAAAATACCTACCCATATCACCACCACATCATCTCATCTCATCTCATCTCGTTTCATCTCAACTAATACGCAAGAAATGTGACTCAATCAACATCAACCAGAGGGGCACAAACACTTCCAAACAAGTTTTTCTTCCTCTTCTATTCTTCCCACCCCCACCCCCTTACCCTTATTTCCATCACCTCTATAGGCGTGTACAAGACACATAGAAACAAACACATGTTCAATTGATGCCTTACATATCCCTTCCGCATAAATTCATCCGTTTCAAAATCATCCCCACTCGTAGAAAACTTGGATATTTAGTAGGGAAAATTGCAAGCTTTCAGGGTCATCCATAACCAAAATCGGTCACGGGATACTAAAAAACACAGCATGAGGATGAAAGAGAAAAGAAAGGAAAGAAGTCCCCGCCGCTTGGTTCAGGAACAAGTGCGACTCAGGTTAGCTCGAATCGTGAAAATCATAACATCATCGGCGATCATTCTAAGGCTATGCGTTGGCAGCTAAAGCTAAGACGTCTAAGCTCCTTTTTTTGTTCTACCTCTTTCCACCTGCCTGAGACGAAGGGGGGAAATAAATAAAAGAGCAGAAAAAAATTAAGCATCCACAGGCTTTTAGCACATCATGGGGGACTTGCCTGGCCCCCGTCTTTTTAGCTTGGGAGACAGCGAAATAATGATGGCACGATCTTTCGATGTCCACTTTTTCATATCTCGGGTTTTCAAACATGCACACCCCCCCTTTGGGCAATGGAGAGATGGGTAGGTAGGGACGGGATATGGAGAGTAAGGGAAACCAAAATAGCTTGAAAGTTACAGCAGGTGTGAATGTCATTTCACGGAGGAGGCGAACCATTCATCGAGTGTTGGACTGATATCCTTCAGCGGCTTTTAAGTTGTGATGTCTCACTCAGATGGTCTGGACAAGAGATGGCAAGCCAGGAACATGGACTAAGGGAAATGTTTAAACGATAGTGAATTGATCAGAGAAAAAAAATCTCTTCATGTTTAGGTATCAGCACTCATATCCATCTGTGAAGGGAATCCCCCCTTCCTACATGAGCCGAATCACCGGAACAAAGAGCCTCAACTTTCTTTCGTTTCTTTTTTTTTCCTCCCGACCAAGTCCCAAGTCATAGCTTTCTGATAATTACCTTGGAAGTTTCAAAATAGACCTGGTCACTTGCTAACTTTAAAGATGGATCGATGGGTCTCGACGGACGTCAGGTGGTTGTGAGAAAGAGAGTAAGAAAAAAAGTGACCATCAACCCGAAATCGGAGGGTATTGCTCATACAGCTAAATTATGGACCTTTCCACTATCACATCATTTCACGTACAAGTCTGGGGAGAGCTTTTCGATGATACCTACCTACCGCAAGCTCGTCATAACCCGATTTTCAGTTGACTTCAGGGGGCGTCTACTGTCATAGGCACTGTCCATCATGTCCTTTTAGTGCCTCTTCCTTTGTTTCCAGTTATAATTTTCACGACAATTCACTGTCCGTGCTCTTCATGTTTCTTCCTCAACCCCCTATTTTCCCTTGACATTATGCCAACTCAGACATCCATCCAAGGGATCCACCTATATCGATTTTTTCTCTCTCTTCCTTGTCATCTCTTAAGACTCATCGAGATTAATAGAATGACTCCTAGAAATCCTTAGAAGTCCCTAGTTATTTCAAAAATCTATCAATGCTTCAGCTTAACCGAAATCCCTCCTTGTAAACGAACAGCTTCACTGGTTTTTCGAAACATGCTCAGACCCAAAACAGAGTGCCCAATGCATAACTTCAGCAAATGTACAGCTGTGATTACGTACAAACCTCATTCAGTGACAAGAGTGCCGTGTCCATATTGACCAGAAACACCCGACAAAAGCAAATATTTTTACATGCCACTGGTTATTGAAACTTGAGAAACCCCGAGCTTGCAGGGTGGTGACACGGTACGAGATCTCAGTCTATGTGGGGAGATTTCCATCGGTGTCTGCCGTTGTTTCAATCTTGCGTCGATTCGACTCGATTCGCCTTTTTACATGTGGTACGAAGCAAGTTGAAGAAAGACATGTAGAGGGAGAAAAATAAGGCCCATTCTGTGGCTCTTGTTTATGCTATGCTAATGCTATGTGTATCATGCAGTCTTTTTGTCCAGTGCTGGTAAAGCAGCTGCGATAATCTCTCCAATCCCTAAAAAAAAAAAAAGAATACAATGCCACAGACCGGCCACTTCTTTTTTGCTGCCTGGTCCTTTCCTGTACGCCTTGTCTCAAAACATTCCCCATTCTCATGTTGCATCCGTGCCACCGTTGGCAGAAATAGCCAGGCACCCCATCGTATCCCAAAGTCATGATAGCCTCCCGTGGCTCCCAGTGCTCCCCTTGTCCATGTTCTCAAGCGAGAAAGAAATAAGTAAAGAAATCAAAAGACAGATGCAGCCAACTCCGCTCCTTGTTTGGTACAAGCCAATACCCTTTGGTCCGTCGACCCGCCATGGACAGCAACAAATAGACCACCCAAATGATTCGACCAAGCACTGGCCTAGACAAAGGAAAATTGTTGGGGAAAGAAATAGAAATGTGTAGTCAAACTTTTTTTCGATGTGCCTTGCTCCGGTATAATGCCCATCTCTGTTACAACAAATTGGCTTCAAGCAGAAGATGTTGATGCGTGAGGTATAGTGTATGATGTTTTTATGTGTATGTTGTGTGGTGTTTAACGTATGGTGTGATTGAGTTGCGATGGATTTAGTTGAGGTTGTAGATGATGGATGTTGTATCCCTTCTCAGGGACCATGTGTGGTTCGGGTGACTTAGTATGATCGTCTTCGCTGCATTCGAACGGGGTCGAAAGAGACGGCGTAAGCTCGAAGCTCCTTTCGTGCCTTGTCAGACAGGACGTTCATGTCTCCTGTTGTTGATGTGCTTTGCATGGAGCAGAGGCTGCTGTGAGAACTTGAGGGAGTCAAGGACTTGGTGGACTTCGAGGAGGTGCCGTAAGGTTTCGCATTGGAGAAGTCGTAGGCAGGTGAGAGGTACATGCCAGAAGGGTTCGATTTTGAGGTCCAAGGGTAGGAGGGAGGAGCAGCACCGGGAGAGCTGGCTTGCGAGCTAGGCGTTGAGTTCTTGTCGAAGTCGGCCAATTTGCATGATTCAGAGCAGTAGGCTTCGGTCGAGGAGTGAACCTGCTTGTCGCAAGCGAGGCAGAAGGAGTGAGTCCAGAGGTCATCCATAGCTGTGGTGGTTGTGGTTGTGGTTGATGTTTATGTGTGTTGTATAGTTGAAAGACTCAAGAGTCTTGTTCAGTTGTAGTCAATCTCCCAGGCAGATGTCGAGTTGTGAAAGTCAGGTAGGTGACGAGTCAGCCGAGTGATTACAAGATGTAATGGTAAGAGTGGAAGATGATTGTGAAGATTGGAAGAAAGAGTTTGGAGGATTCAACAGTTGATATAAGGAGAGGAGAGATCCAATTCAAATAAATCTCAACGGGAAGAATAAGAAGAAGAGTCAGATAGATAGTGGGGATGAGAAAGCAGAGATCGGAGGGAGGGAGGGCATATCAATAAGTATTCTGGGATGGCTCACTCAGACTCAGCAGGCACCACGGTCTTGGTCTTGGTGGATGATCAGTTGCGAGACGGTCATGGCGTTAGCAATGTACCACTGCCTAGCAAGACGTGGAGAAAGGTACCTGAGCACACCATACTCCGCTCGAAGCCGTCGAGCTTTTTCAGACCTGCGCCAGGGTAAAGGCGGCAAGGATGGTCTGGGCCCCACCTCCATGCCCTGCAGCAGCGCAGAAGGTGCTGGCTATTTTTTTATTTTTTTTTCTCTTGCGTTGCACACCCTCCACAACCAAGGTCCCTGACATCCCTCACCCCCCTTCTCCTCCCCTCCTCTCCTTGGATGTCTCATGGACGCCCCGTGGGTGTGGCAGTGGGCGCTGAGTGCTGGGTGTGTGGTGTTGGAGGGCAGAGTTTTTTCTTCCTTTCTCTTTTGCACAAAAAGGGGGTGTCTTGGGTGATGATTCTTTTTCTGCCTAAGGCGACAAAAGGAGTAGAGTTAAAATCTCAACGGGCGTGTGAGGATGACGCATGACTGTGGGACTGGGAAGCACGCAAAGAAACTTGTGCATGGTCTCAACCAAGGACACCACCACCAGCAGGCTTTTTTGGCGTGTGATTTATTTCTGTCCCTGTCGTTCTCTTCAGCGAGCTCAGTTCTATTGATTTGTCGACTTTAACAGAGTGAACCCTACTGTAGGCCACCTTCATACCATACCTTACCGTGAACCCTGGGCAACAATGACCTGGCTTGGGGGGCTTGCGCTGACCAAGAAAAATCTTTTTTGACAGCCGGGCATAAAAAAAGGTTGAGAAAAGGAAACGAAATGATTCCCACAATCACTTTCGCTCAAGCTCCATTTCCCAATATTCAGAAATCAATATGATGTGACTCAGAAACGAGAAGAAGTCAGAATTGCTAGCAATTGCACGGTAAGAGGGTCCCGGATCCCACCGTATAGTACATCACCCGAGATTCCGGCTGGGGCTCTGGGCTGATGAACACCATAGCGACATCGGTGGGTGGGCAGATGTTCGCCTTTGATCTGCCCTACTCCCTTTGTCACTGTGCCTTTCTGCACGGTTCTGCCCGTCGTTGTCCTTGACCTTGAGCTGTTTCCCCCCGCGAAGACCCGTGTCTCTCTGCTTTCTGGTTACGTTGCTGCTGCTGCTCCCCCGAGTCTCTGTTGACTTCCGACGTCCATGGTGTGAGCCCGGGTTGCCGGTGGTCTGCTCTCCGTGTCTCATGGTCAAATTGCTCACATCATGGGAATGTTTTTGATGCTGATAATTATTCAAACTCCCTGCTCGTCCCCAAACTGCTTCAACAGGGTAGTTTCGTTACTGTACATGTTTTTTTTTTTTTTGTTGAGACCTTGTATCAACACACCTCCATGAGCTGTTTCGTGATCCCCTCTTTTTATTGCTTGGTTCAGATTGATCAATCCCAAATCATCGCCGCTCGAAGGCTTAAACGCTATCAAGGTGTTGTCTGGGCTCATGCTGTGTTGCTATTTGGTGGATAACCTTGATGCTGCCCATACCAAACAGGCACAGCACAAGCCCATGAGGATGGCCTGGGAAATGGCACGCAACGGATTGACGACAGATGACTGGCCAGAATATACTTCTGCCTCAGGCCAGAATGAGCATAAATGGGAGTACAGTTATACCAAAGTGGCTTGGCGCTGTGTCGTCAGGCGCCAGACTCTTTCTGGTCTAGCCGCAACCCATTTTTCCCTTCCATCTCTCCCGTCCACGCCCTCCAGTCCCCTGTATCTACCTTTTGGCCCTTCCATCAAGATCAAGGTCAAGTTCGTGCTTGCTTTCAGTCATCAGTCCATTCAAGCACGCAACTCTCCGCTTTGTTTCGAGTGCAACCCTTGTTTACTTCAGTGGTCATCGTCAGCGATTTCATCACGGATAAGCCTAATTTCGCATTCGTTGGCTGCATTGGCAGGACGGCAAAGCATGTCATGTATTCTTACTTTATGTTGCCATTGTTGGCTAAAGTTTCAAAGTGTCACCAGCGCTTGTTGTAACAGAAGCACGATGGTGAGGAGGCAAATGGTGAAATACTGTACTCAATTGCACAGTCACCTACGACTACGTCTTTCTCAATTTTATCTGCCATACTTATTGTTCGACAAAAGGGAGACACAGCACGGTCTTTCCAAAGGGTCCTTGATTCCAGGGACCTCAAGATCCAAAGATACCAACATCAATAGCCGAGATTCCCGACCTTTGACTTGAGCGTCCCTGATTTTCCTTGTCGCGTGGCTAACTCGTAGCCAATACTCAAGGACAATCATCTCACTCCAAGGTTTTGAATTAGGGTGACGCCATCTTTGCAATCAAGCAGAAGGATTTCCTACTCTTGCAAGGCACGATGCCTGGGGTTTCAGTGCAGGCCATCCCTCACCCCAGAAGTGGACGAAGACAGGCCGAAAGGGGATAAGATCAAACCACTGAACATATTGCAACATGCAGTGCTACACTCCTTGGTCTGTTTGCCTCTCGACCTCTGTATGCCTTTCCCTGTCCTGCCTCTGCGTCTTAGGTAAGAGGTCACAAATGACAGTCCAACCAAGAACGTGATTGCGTTGAACAACTTCATTCGAATTCGTGTGCATCGTAACCGCCACTCTTGTGAGGGCTGAACCGTTGCACACTGATATTGCACGTTGAAGATACCCCGCAATAGAATCTGTGAAGGTTGTTACGTCGCCACACCAACTTCTGCATCCTTCATATCTTTTACCAACAAGAGTTGTCGAGACGTCAGGCACAGGACCCTGACTCTTTTGCCAAGTTTCAAGAAGGCTGGCTATCTTATCTCGCCACTTTGCTATGGATCAGCGGTTTATTCTGAGACGACAAACTTACAGCCAACAATTGTTCATGTACAACAGAAACAAGACTTCTCTTAAAGCTGTAACCGCAATATCCAGATAAAGCACGGCGCCTTGTTCGGATATCGAACAATCTGACGCAGTTTCGAGGAGCAAGGCATATGGCCAGACGATACATACATGCATGCGTATATCTAACAAGTACTGACTCCCGACTACATAATGATGTTTGTTTGGGAAGTCTGGGATCTGGTCATAACGTGAGGGCGGATATTGCGCCTGTCTTGTTTCCAAATCCAAGCACCAACATTGAATTAGCAAATGACGACTCATAATAAGCTTCAAGTCCAGTCGACAATCTTGCCAAACGAAGCAACGATGGGCCTGTCACCTTCGGACAATAAAAAATTACCCATCTTTGCCCCAAGTCTATTAGGACCAGCCAATTCCAAAAGAAATAATCAATGACCTGGACACTAACACTATCATAGCCCCCAGACCCTTGCTACATACATCATCTCGTGGTCTTGGAGAGATTGATGGAGTTGTTGATGGCCAGACTATTCCCTTTCCGCTTCAACCTGCTTCTTACCCCAGGACGACATGTCAAGACTCGACGAATCAACGACCCTGGTTGTTCCTTGTGCAGCACAGCAATGGCTAGTCCATCGCTGATCCTCCCACGCTTACCAGAACCACCTGACTGTTTTTTTTTTTCTCCTCACCCCAGCCTCCTTCAGTATTCTATCTCTGTCAAGTCAGGGGACATGGCTGGTTAGTGTAGCACTGAAAAAGTTGAGCTACGAATGCAACAAGCTGATCTCGGCACTCTCTGATCATTCCACAAACCACCCAGTTTACCTGGGGCCGGACGCTATCGATGGCTTGACGAATCCTGGGGTGCATCTCACGACTTCCCTTGTTCCTTGACCAGGCACGAGATCATGGAGAGTGAGGTGAGGTGAGGGGAAAATCAAGCTGATACAGTACAGACGCAGACGTTGACGCAGATGCAGACGTAGAACTGTGCCGCGAGCCCATTCTCCCCCACCTTGGTCAACCAATATCGTCACTCTGCTCAAGATGGTGTTTTGTGACGATGCTGCAGAGTATGTATGTTGAAGTAGCTATCGGTAGGCACATCGTATCTGTTGTGTTCATTCGAGGTATTGTGTCGAATTGCCATATCAGCATACGATCGGAATATGCTGTTCCTCTAGTGGCCTAGGATTTTATGTATGCACAACGCCTTGGGTTTCACCCATTGGTCACCTGGAAGGTATCATAAAGAAGCACCTCTCTGCAAAAGGAATATGACCTCTATCCAAGGGAACCAACTGCTCTCACGCACCAACAATCATCAGGGCGGCTAGGCAGGCCCGAAGCAATGGTAATGAGGCAACAGGGCATGTATGTTTGTCCTGTAGATTGACGATAAGTGATGCACGGAACCACAACGAGCACGGCCCTCAGCCTAAATCGGGCAGATTCCTCCTAGGGACTCTCACAGGCCACCTGCTACACCGGGTTTCACCTAGATCTGATACTATCATCAACATCAAACAACGGCATGTCTGACGCAAAGACCTCTGGAATGGAACGACCGCAGGCGCTTGTAGCTTGTGGCCTGTCTCTGGCGGGGTAAGTAGGTAGTTGGTGATGGACTGGTATTAATGATTAATGCCACTGTGTTTTGGTTGGTTTTCTTGAAACTCGCTACAGGGAGCCAACCTACAGTGCAAAACGACCCATCATAGAGAGGGCTCACATAGCTAACAGTATCAGCGGCTAATTCTGAAGATGTTGGCAATCACGATACTACGAGACAGAAGATGTTTGATTACAGAGCCAAACAATCAACGAATCACGCAAGGTCAGCTTCCAACCAATGCGCTGTACGGTAGCGTTCAAAACACAGGGCATTCCTCGAACCCCCACCTGAGCACTAACAAACCCCCATATCCTCCTCGATTGATGATTCCTAAAACATGGTGCCAGTCCAGCGCCCGCAAGCAACGATAGATTGGACGCGACTGGATCACGGCCTCAAGAATAAGCCCCCCACGTCGGCTATCGAACGGTGGGTGCTGGTTTCTCATCAAGATGGACGATTAGGGGGAAGGGTCATGCCACAGAGAGTGTGGATTGTTTATTAGGCTGTGCTGAACGGTTCATTCAGTAGCCGATTTTGACGCTCAATATTGGAACTGTGCCGTGAGTCCAGACTTGTGAATGGACGACTGAAAGTAGAAGGAGTAAGACATGAAGATTGGATGCTATTGGTTTTTGATACCGGGCAACGTTACAATCTTCAAGTATTGATTGATACTGTACCGGTGGGATTGTAAGTTGATGCATGATTGGAAATATAACCTGGAATATCCCATTCTCGGCTATGGGATAATCAAAAAGAGTAACAGGTGGGAGATTTCTAATCCATCCATCGCTTATTCCGTGAAGGTTCGTTGCCTAATAAGATGAAAGCGTAAGCTCAGCAACAGAAAGAGAAAAGGAAGAAGTAAAAAAAACTCTTGCCCTGGTCAAATCTGACAACAGGGATCGCACTGATGTTTACTACAGAGATATTCTAAGCGATGTCACTCTCCTGTCCGTTCTGTCGGACAAGCCGGATAGTCAGAGAAAAGATAGAGCAGAGGTAATTCCCACAGAGAGAGACAGAGAGACAAATGCATTACCTGTGACGTGCAGCACGAGGGGAACCAACAGAGGTCAAGCGGCAAACTGGTCTAGTGTGATGTTAGTGTCCCAGTCCCCGTCCCCGTCCCAGGTTAGTGACAGTTTCGGGTCCTTCGCAAAAGGACGGGGGGAGGGGGTCTAGGATATCCGATCATGCGGGGGGTGGTTCTTCTTTGATCTGGTGGACCTTGAGAGCCTGTTTTCCTTCTTTTCTTGCCCGTCTCATCGTGAGAAGGTATAGAGATCATTGGGTAGTAGTAATGTCTTATCGATCACATCACCTTGTTCTTGTGAGGTCTAGGCCAAGCCTATCTCGAGGAGCTCGTGAACACTCCAAGTGCCACCCCTGGCTTTTATTGATTTTGAGTTTTTTTTCTCTCTCTTTCTTTTCTCCCTCTGTCTGTGTTCTTTTTCTGGCTCAATCTCATTCGTATCTATCATCCCCCCTTGTTCAGGGTTTTCACGATGGTGGCGGGCTTAGAGAGATTGTGCAAGGTCCAGGCAGGTTCTGTAGTGAGCGGGCTTGACAAGGGGGATGAGATATAGCGTCGGAGGGATGCAATAAGCCATCCGATATAAAAATGAAAATAAATAAAAAAGAAGAAAAAAAAGGACGTTAGGTGTATCTGTTCCTGCGATTGCGCTAAGAAAGTAGATGAACTTGGATTACAGTCAGAGCAGGAAAAAAGCAATTAACTGTAAGGGTCCCAAGTTGAAGTTGTCATAGACTCGAGGTCACGCTGCTCTTTAATGACACAAAGGATTCACAATCAATAGTCATGACGAATATAGACGTTTTCTTTATCTTAGGGTTCGCCGTCCCTTCTCCCGTCTCTTCGCTGATAGTTACTTTCTGTGCCTTGCAGAAGCAGAAGCAGAAGCAAACGGTCAGCAAGTAAGAATTCCTAAAAACGCACACGGATGAAGTAGGGCGTACGGGCGAAGCGTAGATGAGGTTGCAATCCGTTCGGGCAAACTACCCTTATGCAGGTCACCTTTCAGAAAGAAGAAACGAAATAGGAGTGTGGCAGGAAGAGAGAAAAAAAAAACCCTGCATTTATTTTATTTTATTTTGTTCTTAGGAAGAAGTAGACAACCAATGTTTCTTTGTTTAGGATGAAGAAAAAAAAGATTGTCACGGGCGCCTAGAAGGGTGTGTGGTTAGATCAAAGAAGAGGCCCAGCTGATTGAAGTTCAGTTGAGGGAAACCTTCGTGATTTGACGGGGTCAGGACAGGGGTTCAAGCTGAAGAAAGGAAGAAAAAATAATTCATACAGATAGAAGGCTGACTGTTACAATTCTGACTGTTTTGCCTTGCTCATTGAAGCACGTTGTTGGGTCTATGGATACTGTACAGACTCCTTTTCAACAAGGCATCTGACAAGTTTACATGCCAAGAGATATCCCCAGACTCACTCTCACCTGAACTAACAAAATCCAAGCATTTTTCAATCACATTCCCCCCCTTTTCTTACAGTTCACTTATCCTCGCCTCTGCTGGCCTTTTTTTAAACATAACAGCGGCCGCCCCAGGTCATTAACGCCACGGATACAACCTTCAGGGGGGTAGGGCACCACGACCAGAATGGGAATAGCTTCAAGCCCTCTGTTTGGTCTTGATCTACACTTTGCAGAGAGAGAGAAAAAATAGGCGACATTTCCAATAGAGTTTCTCACCAAGACTGGTAAGCTGCCTTTCCGTGCCGGCTATCCTGGGGTCTTGGTAACCTTTTTTTTTCTCTTTCTACTGCGCTTGCTCAGCCTCGTTAAGGACACGCCTCTACGAGATGGAGGGGAAGGTATGGGAGAGTTCATTCGTCGCTGTTTTCAGGTTGTAATTTTATGGTTATGTTTTTGAACTACGGTACCTAGACTATATTGCAAAACATTCGTCGTTATGGTTGTATATTTGTTCTGTTTCTGTTTACGACAAGTTCTAAAATTGATTGTTGATCACGTATAAATTTCGTACAAGTTTTCGTTCTTTGTGGAGGGAATCTGCTAGCCTTGTGGATTCAAAGATTGACCACATTCTCTAGATTGCATGCGATTTTTTCAAGAAAAAAAAATATTCTTCCCCCTAATTCAATCCCTTGCAAGGGATGTTGGTCTGGGCAATTGTGGGGTGAGGCTCGGCCTTCTCCTCTATAGTGATGCCATCGTGAGATTGGGTTGTGCCATTCGCAGGTCACCACGCCAGCAAAAGAACAGTCTCTCCACTTTGTGGAGAGACATGGGAGAGAAATCCGTTCAGCTCCGTGATCCGAGACTGGGGGTGAGAATTTTGCTTTTCTTTTTTAGGACGTTAGGGCTTTGTCGTCATTCTCGTTTGATTGAACGGGGCATGATAACTCAATATTGACTTGCTTTTGCAACATTTCATGTGTGAAGGGCGGAAGTAAAGCATAGGTGAGGTGATGGGAGTTGCATAAGTCGAAACGATGACTTGCGTCTTTGTCTATGTTGATGTTCTAGGAGTTGTTTCGAGTTGTGTCGGCAATTGATTAAACTCGACAATCTTCGCCCCCTCTTTTAGACCTATCAAACATGTCTTTTTTCCACTTCGGACAAGATACGAGCCGAATTTGTTATCATATCATGGATATCATATCATTCATTTGTGCCTCTTTGACAGAGACTTTTTGAAAGCCGTCTTTGTCCGATAATCAGCTCATGACAGCAACATCAACATCATCATGACCAATGCACTGGATTTATGAGAAACAAGTCTTAGTTGCCTCATTATTGCATCTGCACAACAATTACTTTTCCGTCTTCTTTTCTTCCTCGGAGTATTCCAACTATCTCTCCATATTCACTAGCCTCAAATGCCCCCCTTACATGTCCTCGTGGGTTCTAGGCTTGCCATCTGTGTCCGAAATGTCACTGCACTGCATTACACTGCTGACTATGAAAAGATGAGCTGAACGAAAGCCAAAGGACTTAATCCAGAATGGTCTCAGTAGTCGCTCCGCCCCCCCGAAAACGTGGGAATGTAGACATTCCTGCATCTGATGGAGGTCTGTCTCCCTTGCCTCGTATGTACGTTAACCCTGACGGATTTGATTGGGTGAGTTCCAGATTATTCAACGGCTGGCTACCTCACGAGGCAGGAGCAGGTGCAGGCTCAGTCAGGCTCAGACAAAGACCTGCCAACCTGCTCAGAAGACGTACCATCAGTGACATATCACATTTCTTTTCAATATGGGCCCAGACTATTCTGAATGACTGCTGATGTAAAACACAATCATCCAAATTATTTTACTCTACCCTACCAGTATAACGGCCGCCGAGGCTTTCTATCTATCATTTTCTTTCCCCACTGTTATTCAAATTCCCCAGTCCAGTCTCGCTTCAATGCACAGTACAGTACCATATCAGTCTCTTGATATCAAGCGGGGGCGATAACGGCACATCGTGTGCTATCCCACATAGCACCCCCTTGTTGAGGACTATCAAGCGTGTGGGATTGGACCATTCTATTCAAGGTTGCGTACTGTTGCATCAACAGCGTCGCATCGATACAATCCCATCTTGCCCATCTACAGCTCAGGCGGCAGGCAAAAACAGGAGCAGGGGGAGTAGCAGGGGAACACAATAGGAGGGGGCCAGGATTACAATCTCTGGCTGATGGTTAGAGAGCGATATACTCTACAGAGTCCTGTACTGCACTGTACTGTACTGTATAGGAATGAGAGGTAGGCTATACAGTATGCATCCATATCCGTCCCATCGTCAACGACAACATCATCGGCTGCTGCAAGCTGCAAGCAATGAGCCGCCCGCACCCTGCCTTGAAAATCCATCCACTGAGCTCAGCTGAAATGAAGTCGTCTCTGATCTGTGTGGTTATCATGTCCATTGCTGGATGGCGAAGCATGGGGGTTTTCTGTCTGTCTCTCTGACATCTTCATTCTCCTCTTATTTGACCCAGCCAGCCGACCCCCGCCGCGATATCAATTTTGAAGCCTATCAATTCAATTCATTTAATTTTCCTTCCCCGGCATCTTCTCCATTATTCCTATCAGATATCTATTCTTTCTTTTCTCGCCTCTCCCTTCCCGCTGTCTTGCCGTCTCCACTCAACCGTTCGTTCGTTCGTTCGTTCATTCATTCATTCATTCAACTGCCCACTTGGCCGCCGTTTACATCGTGTCATTTCCCACCCGCGGAGGGACGGGTGTCTTGGTGTGCTTGCGTACCCTGTGAATGTGAATTGACCTGTCATTTTTCAAGGGACCAGCCCCGAAGTTCAACAGTGGCCCAGCAAACTTTTTCTCTCTCTTTCTTCACCCCCCGCATTATTTCCAGTGTGTCAGGAACCCACGAGGGCTCGCGACTGGGGTTCACTCTCAATTCTCAGCTTCAGGATTAATATACCCGGCTGCCTCTATGTGCAGTCGTATGCTAGTGCATACGTAGTACACTTCAGGCATTTTGAAGGCGATAACAGTCCTGTACTGACATTCATCCCATAACTTGGGACTTTGACCTGTTGCCCCCGCTTCCATGCATTGCTCTGCTGCGCTCTACTGCAGGTTCTACTAGCTACAGACGACAGTACCTCTGGTACAGAGTTTCTGTAGCTAGTGCAAGGGAGAGGAGAGGAGAGGTTAACTAGTTCGTACCTGGCTCGTAGCCGGGAACCTGGACCCTTGTTGCGTGTTGGCCTCGAGAGACAAGACTCGTTTGATATAACTTATTCTCTGGCCCGGAGCGAAATAGGGGACTCGAGAGACCAGAAGAACGACTACTCTGCTCCCTCAGGATAGGATGATCGGGTATCTCCAGATTTCTGACTTAAGCGCTAGACGAGACAGGAGCAGTGTTCCAGTCCGTGCTCACTGCTAGCTGGCATTTGAAGAAGACAAGGGCTCTTCAAATTGTTTGCTGCACATGTACGTTTCTGGTGAATCGAGCTCTGACCACTGGGCCTCGTTGGCCTTCTTCGCCTCCCGCCTCCTGGTTCTTCAGTGCAATGCTGCAAAGAGCTGCTGTTGTCGACAGGGGCTTCGGTTGGCCGTCGACTTGGGATGGGAGCACGGATGGCGAATTATACCACACCAACAGCGCAAATATTGGTTTCGTTGGAGAATCAACATACGCCGCCGGGAGACGGACACAAGCGAAGACGATCGTGTGGTTCCTCTAACTGAGCTGTCCCAAACGTCTGTAGCGCTATTTTCTATCTCATCCCCAACGACGCTTCCTGTATGGTTGGCTTGTGTCGGATGCTGGCGGCTTAAGAACCCCCACGAACACCACGAATACAAGACAGTCGGTGCGTTTGCCATTTCGTTTAACCAGGAGAGATTGTGAGGTCTGAGTTGAGGCTGATTGGTCTACGACATGTCATGTTGCACCAGGCGAGAAAAACGGTAGACAAGAGTAGACTCTCGTCGTGTAATTGCGACTTGGAGTAGTAGGGGGCGTGTAGAGCAGCGCAGGGCAGATATTGTGTGGTTTGGCGGTTTGGTTTGTGGCACTCTACAGGAGAGTAATTTGAGGTTATTGATTTGAAAGGTCAGGCAAGTCTGATCAACAAAACGAGACTGTTGCATTGCAGATGTCCATTTCAGACCTGGATTTCCTGACAGGTCCTTTTTTTTCCCTCTCTCATTCTCTGCGCTGTCCCTCACGCTTTGTCTTGCTATTCCTGCCCATCCATTTGATTATTCGATCCTCGATGTTTCAACAATGGCAATCTCTACAGAGGAAAAAAAAAAAAANNATCAGACCAATGAGAACGGATGAGGCCATTCCCCAGACTTGGGTCTCGGCGTTTTAATGATTTTTCACGCTAAGCTTGTATCCCCCGTTTCGCCCGATTGCTAGTGCGGTGACTATGGGGTAGGGATACTGAGGACAAGCATGAAAAAGAGAGAAAGGTGGAAACGGTTGAGTAATGATGGGACTTTGAATGTCAGAGGATGAGGAAGGAG
>JABFFC010000200.1:0-72282 GCA_013623535.1 Fusarium penzigii | reverse complement strand
GTGTAGAGGGGGTGGGTGGGAATATGGGTATTAGACGAGGACGATGTCGACTTGTTTTTACGTGTGAACTACCGCTGTAACTGAGGTATTCCCTATGCACCCTTTTCCTTGGCCCCTCAGCCACTTGAACGATAAAGAAGCATTATGTTAAAATTCCAGAATGGCCTGGACCTTTTCCCTACCTTTGACGAAAGAAAAAAACTCCGACATATCGCATATCATGAACACGGACCATCAGAGTGCATGCCATGGCACTAGAACTTACACCAGTCTCGTGGTTCCCAAGAAAGCGCAAAGTCCTTCTCAACCAGCTCCAACGTCGCCAAGTTGGGCTCGATGTAACAATCACTCTTGGACCACGAGGAAAACCCACGTTTAAATTTTCTTCACTCAAACAAGTCTTGGCCGCTAGACTCTCAAGATTCTTTGGAGTGCTTGGATACCATTCCCACACCGCCAAGAAGGGGGAGAAGGTCGAATACTCCGCAGCTAAAAGTGGTAGAAATTTGGGTGCCTAGCGACTAATGCAGCCCCCGTACATATATCGCTACGGCATTTTATGATCATTCTTAAAGGGGCCGATAGTTCTGGAGTGACCGATGCAGGGTTGAAGATGGGTGTCACTTATTCGTTGAAGTGCAGATTTGTCTTGAGGGATTATGATATTCAAACGTAGATGGAGCTCCGTCGGATGTGGAATAGAAGAGGAACGACACTCGTCAAAATCACAAAAGTTATCACGACACATCATTTTCTAGTAGACTATACATGGTTAAGATGCACTATCCTAGTCCGTTATGGTTGAAAATATTCTAAGTCTCATCTCATCACCGCTCCATCATGTATCTATGCCCTTGCTCTAGGCTGAAGAATTCTCACCACGATGACTGGTTACACATGCGGGAGCACTAACTAGGGGAGCATGCTCGAACCTCCTCGAGAAGAGGTATATGCATTAGTTCATAGAAAGCTAGTAATGGTAAAGGGAGTCTGGGGCCACAGGTTTGCCCTGGCTTCTGTAGGCGACTCCGTAACTCTCCACTATGCTGCTCAATCTCTCATGAATGGGTACATGTCATCTCGGATCCTACTGTCAACTTGATCCGGATCGTCGATGTGCAGCTGAGGTAGTTATTGGTCAAGGAGTGTCCTCCATGGGTTGAGTAGAATGTCCCAGATTTGCGGGTGAACCATGTATGTAAGTTGTCATCCACATCGTTGGGACCAAAGGCCGTTATGACTGTTATAACATACATCGGGTGTTTTCACTGGTAGAAACAGAAGAGGCGGGATACTTGATAGGAACCACAACGATCTTGTTGAAGCCAATATTATCAAAGACTTCTAACGTATAAGACTGATATAGTCAACTCAGTAGACGTCTTTTATCCACGTGAGAATAGTTCGATATTTGCCCCAAATGGCCCCTCATTCGAGCCGCATGTACCATTATTATGACAACGGTGGCTTACGGCAATGTATGCGGACCCGCTCGGATGTCGTTAGACGAGGGAGAGGTCATGAGAGCAAGAGGCTGGGGTAGACAACACTATTACTCTGCGGCAAAGGGGGGAGTACAACCTGGGATGCCCTTCTCGACTCTCTGACCTCCACAAGATTCCGAATCTAACCAAGGGCTAAATTTAAGTACGAGGAGATATTGAAGAAGTTGGCTATGAAATGCATCGAAATCATGTCGTGGTAGGGATAACGTGGGGAAGATGAATTAACTTCATTTCATGGCCTTGAAGGTATCCAATAGCAGACATGAAGCGGGCTAAGACGCCCAAGAAGAAGGGAAAACAGGTCATCTGCTGTTTGTTCCCATTGATCATAGCCTCCTTTTTATTTTATTCTGCTGCCTTGCGCTTGTGGGAGAAAGCGGGCGGGAACTGGATCCATGTTGGATAAACTAGCCAACAACAGACACTCTCTCATGTCTTGCCAAGAGTCATATACATGAAAGGGTTTTATCTTGTTTCTGGGCATAGAAATAACTCATGAGACTTTTTCTTTTTCTTCTTTCTGGTGTAAATGAATTCGGAGATCCAAAATCTTGCAAGTTGATAGGAGAGGAACAAAGGCCATGGCTGGATATGGATGTGATCGACGAGCGGCACAGGGTTTCTAATAATGGAGAGGTCTTTTTGGTTGCTAAGACATGGAAAATGCAGTATGGCACATGACCTGAGCCTTCAATCCTACGACATCAGTCGTTTAGTTGCGGTTGATGCGTTTACAGTAAACAACCATGAGCGGGCGTTGTCTGGGCTTAGAGCCGCCATAATCCGCAATTGATCACGTTTTTCGCACCCCTGACATCCCGTCTCATCATGCTGCACACAAAAGCAAGACAAAATCTAACGCCCAAGTTACCATCTTGGCGTCATTACCGGCCACACTCCCCTTCCTGATTTAGTTGGACTTGCTCACGGCACATCCATTCATGAAGCTCGAAATTCTGCTGCCTGCTTTACATTCCGGGACCCTAGCACCCGTTGATGTCTTGGCAAAGCGTAGGGGCGTGTGTGTTCTGCCCAAGACCAAGACTAGGGTTGAGATCGTGGCGCCAGCGATGGATACTAAGATCTCGTTGGCGGTGGGCCATGGGGACCTGAACAACGACTGATGTTGGGAGTCTGTTACATTGTATTGTATTGAATCTAGAAGGAAAAAGATGCTGTATCTTGAAGCTGATCTAACACGGGAAATAAGAATCTGACTTTGAATCACGTTGGTACCTTGTTGCCTGGATAGCCTCACTGATCAGCGTCGCAACATGTCAATCTCTGCAGAATAAGCATGTTAAGCTTATGTCTCGTCGCGCTTTTCCTCGTTTGGATGCGGGATGAACATGCCAAGGAACCTGGAGAAATGGAGAGGTGGGATGTCTTCACTACCGACCAAGTTTTTCTACCGAATGGTCGTTCGGAACGGTACAGAAGACGGAGCATGCTTGTACCCACCGGTTGCAGCGGTTGATATCCTTTTTGTTTAAGCAGAAGCTATCGGTCCGAAAAGGTTTTTGATGTGCCCAGACAATAAAAGAGAAGCTGGGGGTGGTGAATGGGTAACTGCATAAGCCATGGATGGGATTGCGGGAGGGTCGAGTAGCAAGATTCTGTTGTTGATGGAAAATAAGCACGTAATGAATTGAAATGAACATGGGTAGTCCACTTTAGCTTGCATACCCTGACTTGAGGATTGTTGTGTAGGAGGATCGGGTCGATATTGTTAGTAACGATTGTGTGTTTGCGTAGTAGCTGACAGGGGAAGATCTTGGTTTTGGGTTGTATTAGTTGAAGCACGACGTCAGCGAGGAAATAGCCGACCCAGACTTTTCGAGGGTTGTATTTGTACTGGTATCTCAGGCTTTTTTAACATCAATTCAATTCCTTGACATCGTTCATTGAAGTTTTGTAAACTGATGAATATCTCATCCAGTCTATTAACATCATGCTACTTGGTCTCCATTCAATTACCCAGTATTCAGGCATATGCCAATAGAGGGGTAGGTACCCACTGCAATGTATGTACCTCTTTCGTGACTTGATTGTGTGGGGACCCAATGTTACCTTTACCCACTACACCCCCTTGCTTTAACGACGATCCTCGGAAACATCACCAATATTCGTTTAACTTACTCAGTCAATTACTTACCCAGAACATCCACTTACTGTAACACCCAAGCACAATGCTATCCTTACATAGTGTACTCTACTCGCGACGTTGTACACACACACCCCAGCAGTAACGAAAAACAAACACAGGCTAACAACATTGAACCAAAGACCCTTTAGCTTGGAACCGCAATAGCTGTGGGACCACTTTGTCGGGTTGGCTTCCTTGAGGATGGAACACCACCATGTATCCCCAAACAAGTCATGCTCATCCTTCATCCGGGGTTGATCGTCTGGAGAGGACTGGGGCGCGAAGAAATGAGGGAGATAGCACGAAGGCGGGGAATGTTGAGATGCGAACGAGGGAACGTCTGGATTCATGAAGCCATCCAGAGATTAAATAGACCTTGCATCCCCGCCCCAAGTTGCAGTTGTTTCCTCTCATCTCCATCCCCATCTTCATTCTCTCTTCTCCAGTCTTCAAGCTCATTAGCTTTCTGGGGTGCAAGTCCACAAGCGAGAACCCGTTTGTGGATCATTGAGGTTGATCACTCGTCTGTGGTACCCGAAAACCACATATCTTATATCCCCTCTTTTGTTCCTCCTCGCAGAACTTGGAGCATTTGCTTCTTGACGGACAGCCGCCATGGCAGATATCACGTATGTTCCAGCTTCTATCCATTGCACCTCAAGCTTCCGATTCTAACGTTTCCCTACCAGCCCAAGCAGCGGCAAGGATACTCCGCCCAACTACCCGTCCACCATGGATGAGAAGCCTAGTGCCTCTAACACCGAGTCGGTAACCGATACTACTGATCTCAACCAAAACCTCGAGGCCAAGATCAGGAACCCCCTTGAAGGTATCCCCAAGCCTCAGCTCATGCGCAATGTTGAGGCCTGGGCAAAGGAGAAGGGTCTCACCGACCATATCCCCATCCTCAGGAAGGGTGCTCTCGTTGCTCAGAACCCCAGTGCCATTCGTTTCATTGACGGAGATGAGAAGCTCACAGAGCGTGAGCTTCAGGTTCTTGAGGATGAGGTGAACCACCGCTGGCGCATGCCTCGCAAGTTGCTCATGACTATTGTGACTTGCTCCATCGGTGCTGCTGTTCAGGGTTGGGATCAGACCGGCTCCAACGGTGCTAACCTGTGGTTCCCTAAGTACTACGGCATAGAGAATGATACCATGCTTGTTGGTATCGTCAACGCTGGTCCATACATCGGTTCTGCGTAAGTTTTGCAGCATTCAAACCACTTAAGCATTGATTGCTAACAACATGACCAGTTTCCTCGGTTGCTGGCTCTCTGACCCCATCAACAACTGGTTCGGTCGTCGTGGTGTCATCTTCTTCTCCGCTCACTTCTGTATCTGGCCCGTCATTGGTTCCGCTTTCTGCAACACATGGCAACAGCAGCTTGCCAACCGTCTGCTCATGGGTATCGGCATGGGTGTCAAGGCCTCTACCGTCCCCATCTACGCCGCCGAGAACGCTCCCGCCTCTATCCGTGGTGCTCTTGTCATGTCATGGCAGATGTGGACCGCTTTTGGTATCTTCTTAGGAACTGCTTTCAACCTTGCCGTCTACAACGTCTCGAGCGAGTACAACTGGCGTCTGATGCTTGGTGCACCCTTCATCCCCGCCGTGCCCCTGCTCTGCCTGATCTACACCTGCCCCGAATCTCCCCGTTGGTACATGAAGAAGGGACGCTTTGTCGATGCCTGGAAGTCAATGTCACAGCTGCGATTCGACCAGATCCAGGTTGCTCGTGACATGTACTACATCAGCTCTCAGCTCGACATTGAGAACAAGCTCGTTGGCCACACCAACTATGTCACTCGATTCACCCAGCTCTTCACCGTCCCTCGAGTTCGACGCGCCAACCTCGCTGCCTTTACTGTCATGATTGCTCAGCAGATGTGCGGCATCAACATCATCGCCTTCTATTCCACCACCGTCTTCAAGGATGCCGGTATGTCCGACTTCAAGGCCATGCTTGGCTCTTTTGGCTTCGGTCTTGTCAACTGGATTTTCGCTTTCCCTGCCTTCTGGACCATTGACACTGTAAGTTTCTCTTTTCTCAACCATGATCCAGCCACTAACAACCCAACAGTTTGGTCGCCGTTCACTCCTTCTCTTCACTTTCCCCCAGATGACCTGGACTCTCCTGGCTGCTGGTCTCTGTACTCTCATCTCTGAGGACACCGGCGACCTGCGAACCGCGCTTGTCTGCCTGTTTGTCTTCTTGTTCGGTGCTTTCTACTCCCCCGGTGAGGGTCCTGTCCCCTTCACCTATTCTGCTGAGGTCTACCCTCTATCCCACAGAGAGACTGGTATGGGTTTCGCCGTCGCCACTTGTCTTTTCTGGGCTGCCGTTCTATCGACATCCTTCCCTTACATTCTCGACACTCTCAACACCGTCGGTGCCTTTGGTCTTTACGCCGGCTTCAATGCCATCGCCTTTGTCATGATTTTCTTCTGGGTACCCGAGACCAAGCAGCGCACCCTCGAGGAGCTCGACTGGGTCTTTGCCGTCCCCGTCCGCAAGTTTGCCAAGTACCAGGTCGGCACTGCCCTTCCCTGGTGGTTCAAGCGATGGATTCTCTGGCAGCGAAATGCCAAGAAGGAGCCTCTTTACAGTTTCGAGGACGTGGCCAATGTCAGCCAGTCTGATGTTGAGACACCCATTGACCGCAAGAACTAAGAGATTGTGTTGAGGACATAGCAGCCAGTATGAGATACTGACTTATGAACGATATGGATAAGATACCTCATCCGGATGATGGCTCGTGATACCCATAGCTGGATTGGATTTTAACGATCGACTTAAACCTGTCGCCATTACATGTGGCTGCTTTTGAAGCAGACCGTAATTAATGGAAGATGGTTACGATGGTGTATAGGGGCTAGTTATAGTATGATATGGCTGATATTGGCATTCATAAATAAAGAAGTTAAATCGGCATTTCTGTTTTTAAGAATGTGAACTTTCAGGGACCCAAGACAGGTAGGTTATCGCTTCGAACCGAATATATACTTCGCTCAATGGTTGGTAGCCGTGTCCACATCTACCTAACCTAGGTTGAATGGATATTACACATGATATACTCCTACGAAACAACACACAAATGTACACGAAGCCGCACAGAATAGAAAAAAGTAAAGGAGACTCACATCCACATCGTCGACTACGATTGACTATAAAAACAACATTTTAAGTTGAGAGGAACAAAAAGTAAAAAGGAATGCTCACTATAGGGCTTGAACCTATGGCCTTCGCATTACAAATTACTCGGATAGAGTATTAGTACGACGCTCTGACCAACTGAGCTAAGCGAGCTGAGCTTGTGAGGCTTCTATTGGATGAGAGATAGCCGCTCTATTGTTGTAAAATAAGGATACCCAAATTTTGATTGCTGTTTCGTTGGATACACAAGCGGACAGCCATTAACATTTGTGTTATCATAGGATGGATGTATCCGTGGTTGAGAATGTTGGTAGTGCTCATGTCTTAAAAAGCTAACGTGCTGTGGGCGGATGTCATTTGACTGACCTATTCAGTAACTTTCTTCACGAGTTCACCCTGGCAACTAGAACAGTCCCTCCAAAAACGAGATATGGAAAAGTAGTTGGAATTGTTTTAAATGTCAACTTTATAACTATATTATTTATCCTCCTTCTTTCCCTTCTTCTTCTCATTCCAATGCATCCTCGCAATCTTCAACAACCCCCATGCCAACAGTCTATACACAACCACACACCCCGCCAACGCCGCAATATTCGCTACAGGATCTTCGTCGAACTTGTACAGATCCAACACATCCTGACCCGTCTCTATCAAACAGCTTCCATCGGGGAGTCTCTGCTGATCGTTACACGTAAACTCGACACCCCAGAGGGAGTAAGGCGCCATGGCTCGGGTTGCGTAGCGGATGGGTGAGAGGTAGTTGAAGGCTTTGAAGAGGTCGGGCATGTCGATGGAGAGGATGCCGGCCATGGTGTTGGCGAGTGCGAGGAGGATTCCCATGGCGTTGACGGCGAAGCCGGTGTGGCCAAAGAAAGTGTTGAACATGATACCGAGACTCTCACCGCAGGATACGACACCGAAACAAGCAAAGACGCAGACAAAGTACATCGTAACGGTCCTCGGGAGACCTACGGCGATGGCACCCAGTACGCCAAAGATAAGACAGCTGATGATCTCGAAGGGGACTTCCAGAATAGTATAGGTCGCAAGGAACGCCTCCACGCTGTAGACGTGGTCATCATCCTCCTTGTAGAAAACATCTCTCTCGATGGGATAAACCGCCACGTTCTGCAGCATACCAACAAAGTAAAAAGCGCCAATCTCCTGCACAAAGCCCATACGGTTCTGCACAGAGTAGAAATCATTGTCGAGAGGCGCAAAGAAGAGAGCGTAAATAATGGCCAGACCGACGACTTGCATGAGACGAGCGAGGATGACTTCGGGTTGACGACGGGTGTTGATGATGGTGCGATGGATGAGGAGAGGGAGGGCTTTGCGGAGGGATGCTCGTTTGCGGATGTGATAGCCTAGTTCGGCTGGCAGTTCGACGCTGGATTTGTTGAGTGATCGTCTGGGGGCGAGAGAATAGGTGTGGTTATTTGATGTGGCCTGGCTAGCATCCGGCTGGACTTTCTCGTCGTTGTCTTCAGACGCCTCCTTGATGCTTAAAAATGGTCCACGCAGGCCGTATTCATTCCAGCTATCGATTAGCTTCTGCACTCTTTCTTTCGACTCAGCCTCCTTCTCCTCATGCTGTAAGTCAAGAGTGATCATATCGAGTGCAAAGTCAGCAGGATTGGTGTGCTCTGGACACTGGTACCCATGTCGAGATAGATACCCCAGCATGTCTCTTCCAGGACCGGAATACACTTGAGATCCTCCACGTGCAAGAAGCAGCACATTGCCAAACTCTTTGAACAATTCCGAGCGAGCTTGGTGAATTGTCAGAATGAGAGTTCGGCCTTCGTTGGCAAGCCCCTGGAGTACCTCCATAATGGAGTTCGCGGTAAACGCATCCAAACCGGAAGTGGGTTCGTCAAGTAGTAGGATGCGAGGCTCAGTCAGTACCTGAACAGCAATAGAGACACGACGCTTCTCGCCTCCGGAGATTCCTTTGACCAACTCTCCACCGATGAGGTTATCTGCGCAATCTTTCAGACCCATCTTGAGGAGCACGTTCTCGGCACGCTCAATCTTCTCCTGCTTCGACATGTGTGGTGGAAGACGCAATCCAGCGGCAAATCGAAGGGTCTCTCGTACGGTCAGAGAAGGCAGTAACGCATCATCATCTTGACACACATACGAGCAGACAGAGCGGATAACTGCGTCGGCTGGCTCTGCATCGTTGAATGTTAATCTTCCAGATGGGCGATACTTGGTGCTTATCGAGTTTCGAAGTCGCAGGGCGATAGAATTGAGCAGCGACGTCTTTCCACTACCGGACGGACCCATGATGACATTTAGGACGCCTGACTGAAATGACGCCGTGACTGGATTCAAGATCGTCTTCGTGGGCAACTTCTTGCCGTATGCGTTTCTCCTGTCCAGTTTCAAAGCAAACCTATCCAGATTCAAGTCAATGGCATCTTCAGGTCGTCCTTCCGACATCTTTTCCTTTCCAGCCGAAAGATCTGTATCAGAGACGCGTGCCCTCGCAATGGTCATTTCGACTTTGAAGAACTGTAAACCAACGGTGGATAACACAAGGAAGAAGACGACAAATGCGACCATGACGATGATGGGACGTGCAACCCAGTCGTTGGGGAATCCAAGCGAGCTCATGACAAAATCGCCAGTGTACTGGTTACATCTGGGATCGGAACGGCCACCTTCGTATGGACAATCGTAAAAGTTTCCCTCGAATTCATTGCCAGCATATGCGCCAAAAGCGTAAAACTGTAATCGTTAGTAAACCATAGCCCAGAAAATCATCGGGGTGAACATACTGTATAAGTAATCCACTTCAGCCATCGAACATAGACAGGAATGGTGTTGACTTGAATAAACATGCCGCATGTCATACTTTGCATTGTGAAGGCAAGGTTGGCTATGAGACTAGCACCAGCGAAATGCCTAACCGCCGCGACACATGTGAGAGCACATGTCATAGCAATGTAGTGATTGATCAGGGTAATAGCAAAGAAGATGAAGAACTTGGAAACATCGCGCTCGAGATCGGCCATGAAGTAGAGAATGACGGAGAATAAGAACGGTACTGGAAGGTCTTCGGTGGGAAGTCGGGCAAGTCGACGGGACAGGATATAGGGAAGAGCGCTGACACAATTCTCTGACGATTCGCGGTCGAATGTGGGAATGTCGATGGTTAAACGGTAGACTTCAAAGATTAGGATCAGATAGCCCTGGAGACCGGCAGCGCTGTAGAGGCAACCCTGTCGTGAACGAATACCAGACAGGTCACGGCTAAGGTTGTAGAAGAGGTAGCCACTTGCGATGCCCATAAAGATAGCCTCCGATATTGACGCTGACATGCCGAGAGGGTCTCGATAAGTAACTTTAAGAGTTCGATCTGTCAACACAGTGAGCTGTCGCATAAACCCGGCATGTGAATTTGCTTTCTTCTTGCTCTTCATGCTCATATCGACACTGTCCAGTGAGGCGAAACGCTTCTGGCTTGCTTCGTCCCAGGCTCGTTTCAGCTCTGCAACCCGCGCGGCAGACTCCTGTTCAAGTTCTGGCGTTCTATTGTCCACGGCTGCAATGTCAATGATGAATTCGGCTGGATTGACAAACGGCGGCAGCTGAAAGCCCCGATCATTGAACCATTGGACAGCATCCCGAGCAGGTCCAGAATACACAGGACTACCCTTAGTAAGGACAATAAGACCGTCGAATAGATCCCAAATCTCTGATCGGGGTTGATGAATAGTAGTGATAATGGTTCGACCTTTCTGCGCAAGGTTTTTGAGGGTACGCACGAGCTGGAATGCACTCGTAGCGTCGAGTCCCGTCGTGGGCTCGTCGAGGAACAGCACTGAAGGATTTGCTAGGAGCTGAACTCCGATACTCGTCCGCCGCTTCTCACCACCTGAACAGCCATGATGCTGACTATTTCCAATTCTTGTGTCGGCGCAATCCTTCAGGCCCAGTTCACGAATTACTTCTTCGACGATTCGTTTTCGGTCCTCCTTGGTTGTCGATTCGGGAAGTCGAAGGTCAGCTGAGTATCGTAGAGTCTCCCTAACCGTGAGTGTAGGAAGAAGGATATCCTGCTGTGTGACATAGGCAGTGCGAACACTGTGGACCCCAACATGGCCATTAAAGGTAACGACACCTTCTTGGGTAAGTCTAGAGCTGACGATACGCTCGGCCAAGTTGTTGAGTAACGTCGTCTTTCCTGAACCACTACCTCCAATAATGGCTGTTAGAGTGCCTGGTTTAATGTCTGCATTGACATTCTGCAACAATGTCTTGATCTTAGGGACAATCTTGAAATGGGAGGCGAGCAGTTCTGGATATGTGGATGGTTCGAACCACGAGGGTGCAGTGTCGACAGAGACGCTCAGATTCCGGATCTGGATATCGACAGCTTGGACATCTTCGAGAGAAAGATTAGCACCGCCAGAGAGAGAGAATCGCTGGTCGTTTTTAGGTTGGGATGCAGGTTTCGTAGTGTCGACTGAAGCTGCTTGCTCAACGTCGATGTCTTTTACTTGGGGCTTCTCAAGTGTAACAATGGACGAGTCGTTATTTGAGTCGGAAGTCTGCATCTTGACGGCTGAGGTATGACAAAGGGGAGACTGCGATATGGTTCGAGTGTAGCTCTCGCTGAATGATCGATCACAGCATCATTCTGATTTCGCGCTGGCCCCTCGATCCGTATATTGTTGTATTGTGCTGATAGATGCTCCCTGCTCTCAAGTGCTGAACTCTGTACTGCAAATTCATATATCACCCATCGAGGAGAGATCAAGGTCGTTTAAAGTAGATGTCCTCGGGGTGGAGTGAGATCCCTGCAGCAGGATACTACACAATTATATAACTTGACTGACAAGGGCCATCATAGCCCACCACCAACACATCACCCCCTTTCAACAACGACATTTAATTCGTTATTATTGCGCAAATTTCCCATGGGGCAAAGGCGGGATTTTGGTGACGTTGAGACTCGGATTGGAGGTTGCTCTAGCCGAGACAAGGGACGCGGGGAATGAAAATGTGCCAACCCCTTGTGATTGAATTGAATCAGAGGTGTTTTTGGAGAAGCTCTAGAAGCTTTGGGGGCGGCGAGCGAGATTTGAGATGCCTGAAGTGGGTTAGTTGAGGTGAGTTAAGTTGCATAGTGGTTGGGGATAGCGGGACGGGATGGATATAGCGTGGTCGATGCTGAAGATACGGTAGATTTACTTTACACGTGGTTGAGATGAAAATATTTTTATTACTACATGTGCCTTATGTCAAGCGTTAAAATCACTTAATGATCATGACAATGACCATGGCCATGGCATTGATTCTTATTCTAATCATGTTCATTTGTCCAATTCGGTATTTCTTATCCTCTTTCAAATCTCCAAATGAATCATCCAGTGTACCAACTCAATCCCCCGGATGTGCTTCATTCATCATGACCACCCATTTCCACCAACGACAAATCACATACATTTCCCTCCCCTCGCATTTCTCGCATAGCTCCCCATGCACATGCCTCGCTTGCAATTCAGACCGTCTCCCCCTCCCCCTCCATGGGTTGTCTTAAACACGAGGTTCGCTTACGGGCCTTTTTGTCAAGGATGGATGGTGACTGGCAGGGTTGCGAATGGATGGAAAGACCATTTTGCTGGGCTTGACCAGTCTGGGAATATATTTTACCTCGAGGATCTTTTGATGCTAAAGTGCTTAATTGCTGTGTTTTTTCGTTGACGTTTCAATCGACATGATTTTGCTGTTAACCGAGGCTGTAAACGTCAATCATTGAGCAACCATGGCTCGTATCATTGGCTTATCCCTTCGTAAATTGAGACCGCTTACTTGCTTACGGTTACAGTCAGATTATTCGCATCATGAGACCTTTGACAAGAGGTTGTACACCTAGACCCGTCCTGGCAACACATCGTCTTGTTTCGGCATCACACGGTGCCGCGCATCATAGCCATACAATATGCTATGTAGTAGGTACAAATCAAAATACCAACATAGTCATAATAATTATAATTGCCGTGGTCAACATCGCCAAGTTCACAATTTCCAGGGTTCAGTCCTAGTTGCCCAACCCCACATTCTTCATTTGATATCCTATGAACTGTGCAGCATCACCACTGAGGTGACGCCATAATAGCATCAAGTCGGGGTCATCTACCACTTCCTTTTCTCTTCCAGAACGCCAAATAATTAAAAGTAATCGAATTTCCATTTTCATTAGATTATTTGATATACAACTCCAAACGCCTTCTATGCTGCCTATGGCTTGTCGTCCGAAATTCCTGATAAGAGTAGACTCATCCGGATCATTCACTGAATACTATCATCAATACGTTCCTTCTAGACCGTCCTCCTCTCCGTGATCGATTCGCCGACTGGCTTGTTCACCGCGAATCCATTGTTCTCAGCACCGAGCTCAAACACCTTCTTTCCACGAAGCCATGTCTCCTTGACACGACCGGTAAACTCGTGGCCTTCCCAGGGCGAGCATCTGTTCTTCCACCTCATGTCGCCCTGCGTGAAAACCCATTCTTCGGCATCGTCAAACACACAAATATCGGCATCCATACCCTCCTTGAGAGCGCCCTTGCGATGAGACAGACCAACCTGCGCAGCAGTTGCCTGACAGCACAGACGGACGATGTCAACGATATCAGGTGTTTTGGATGACTCAGAACGCTTCTTAGCGGCTGAGTGAAGGATTGGCAGGCCAAGTCCAACTGAGGAGATGCCGCCCCAAGCCGCGAAGAAGTCTCCGCGAGCCTGCTCCTTGGCGGGGGCTTCGGCCTCCTCGATCGGCCCCGTCACATCAACACCAGAGTCTGAGTGGTGCATGCTTGGGCGATCTACCTCAAGATGATCAGGCAGCAACTTCAGTTGAGGTGTACAGGGTGAATGATCCGACACTACGGTTCGGATACATGAATCCTCTGCCACGAGCTCTTCCCACAATCCGTCACGGTTCTTGCCTTCGCGGATAGGAGGGCAGCATTTGTGTCGAGTATCACCCTTCTCAATCTCCTCGGCAGTAAGGCCGAGGTAGTGGAAACATGTCTCGGCAGTGATGTTGATGCCGGCCGCTCGGGCAGCCTTGAGAATGGGAATACACTGAGTTGCTGAGAGATGCACAATGTGAAGGTGGAGTGAAGGAGCAAGATGGGCCAAGCTGAGTATCTCCTCGATGGCATATGTCTCAAAGGCGGGAGGTCGTGATTCTAGGAAAGTCTTGTATGCGTTGAGCTCTCCAGTGGGAGCAAGAGGGGCATCCGATGTCTGCACAGCGTCGCCGACGGAGGCTGCAATAGGAGGAAGCATTTCGGCGTGGAACATGAGAGTGGTGGGCGTATCTTTGAGGGTCTCCATGGCGAGGGCAACATCCTTGGATGAGATGGCGGGAAATTCGTCAACCTAACAAGTGTTAGTGTCTCATAAAGTTAGTCTGAACTTGGCTCAACTTACACCGGACTCGATCAGGAAACCCTTGAAGCCTCTTACGCCCATCTCAATGAGTGGCCTCAGTTGGTCGGCATTACCAGGGATCACACCACCATAGAAACCGACATCGACCCAGCATTGGCCACGGCTGGCCTTGAGCTTCTCCTCGAAACCATGGACCGTTGTAGTAGGAGGGATAGCATTCAGTGGCATGTCAATGACTGTCGTCACACCTCCACTGGCAGCAGCACGGGTACCGGTCCAGAAACCTTCCCACTCGGTACGGCCAGGCTCGTTGAGGTGGACATGAGCATCGACAAGGCCGGGAAGAAGAAGCTTTGGGCTATGGTCGACATATTCTGTGCCAGAAGGGAAACTTGAAGGGGGGAGGATCTTGGGAACAACTGAGACGATCTTGCCAGTGGACAAAGAAACAACTACAGAAGCTGGTGAAAGAACGAGAGAATCGTCAGGGAGTGTGATGACAGCTCTTGACGAGACGATCACCGACAGTGGCTCAGTCGGTTGCTGGTGAGTGTTGCTAACAGTCATGATGGGAGATCAGAAACGGGCTGAGACCTAGCGGCTATAAGTGCAGTGCTGTTGACTGACAGGGGAGACGATAAAGGATAAGGGATAAGAAGCAAGCTTCGAGAAGAGAATGAAGAGAGAGGTGAGAGAGAGATAAGAAGGAAAGGAAAGAGAAGGAAGAGTCAGAAGAAAAAGGAAAGAAAGGAAGCCACCGGAGAGTCAAGCGGTAAGCCCAAGTTTCGAAAAAACCTGGGGAAAAGGGTTCCATTCTCTAAGCCCCTTGGTCCCATCCCGAATGAAGCCATAGAATGGCACGGGGGGGCGTGAGGAACCCGTTTCCATTACTCGATACGTTCAACGAGGTTTCGCCCATTCGTGTCGGATTTCACGCTAGCTTAGAGAAGAAATCAAGATCTCCCTTATCTTTAGGTCCGCATCCCGAGAACCCCTTGTGAAAGGTGGTGGGCATGACAATAAGCCCGCCGGGCTCTTTTTCTTTGGTGGGGTTGCAAAGGGTAAAGAAAAAAGCTGATAAGGCGCGGGCGTGAGAGAGGTGGTGGAGGGGTGATTGTCAACTGATAAGGATTTTTGGAAAGGAAAGTGCTCTCTGCTGTTGCTCCTTCTCGTCCCAAATCGTTCTTGTACTTGGGAAGCTAATCGGAATCAAGAAATGGAAGGCACTGATCACTATTGTCTTCTTCCTCTCCATTGGGTCGGGAGTGTACATGTAGTAACCATTAAAGCCGCAGCAAGCTCCCGTCTCGAAGTTTCCTTATCAGCGATACAACAACAGGCTCAACCCCGGACGCGTCCGATAACGATAAACAGGTCGTCATGACGAGCATTCAGCTAAAGGAATCATCACAATTCCATACCACAACAAAAGCTCTATGTTCAACAATATAGCCTTACTTTTTTCATATTCCGTTCAGGACAACTTTGCCTCCCCGAATACTCCGTGATCCATTATTCATCTCGACCTTCCGAATGGCCTCGCCTACCTTTTTTTTTTTTTTTTTTCCTCACTCGCCTTTGTCATTCCATATCCGAGTATCCACTTTGTTCTTCTTCTCTGCCGTTCTTCACTCAAATTCCAGGGTCCAGAGTTTCCATCGGACAAGGCCGGTCGCCGAAACTGTCGTCTTTGTCCAATCACACAGTATCTTTTCCATCCGGTAGCGTATGAATAGGTGATAGCATCGAGTAAATATCGAGTAATCACTCTGGACGAGACCAAAAAGAGCGGAGAAACAAAACAATCTGTGCCTTGACCCAAGTTATCCAACACGCTAACAGATTCTAAAAATGAACCCCCGTGATGGAAGTGTTGGGTCATGGTACAGAAAATTAGAAGAAGGAAAAAAAATGAAGACCAACCGAGGCAGTGAGTTTTCCTAATGCGGAAATTCACGGCTAAGATCTGATGTCTCGTGGTTGGGCTCCGATGTAGTTTTGATCGAGTAATTATCGAGTAATAGAGGCGTTCTTGAGCCTTCGTGATGAATTTTTTCAGTCCTTGACGTCGGTCATGATCTTGTCGTCTGATGAATCCCTTTGAACCCGTGTCCTTGGAGGGGCGTGCGCATGATGAGCTGAAGAGAGTTTGGCCAAATATTGAAAATTCCAAGAAAGCTTATGTCCTTAGTATTACTCGATAGTATCGAGAAATCATTACCAAGGGCTTTCCAATAGGGAGCAAAGGCTGGACTGAGGTATCATGGTGGTGTTGTAGTGGCTTGCATCTCATCAATTTCAACTCTGCCTCACTTTACTGCTCAGTGCTGTTTCCTCTTTATTGAGCAGGGCTCAGAAATCTTCAGAAAGACATTGGCCCAGGAGATCAGGTTCATATAAATACATATAAGTAATAGGAGTAATGTGTATAGAGAAAATAATCCAGATATATCTCGTCACCGACGTTTCTCAACCACTCCAGCTTTTCCTTCCCCGTCTATCCTTGTTCATCTATAAATGTTCGAAATATTAGGGGAACAAAAAGGCTCAAAGGCATCAAAGAAGCAGCCCCTCCAATGTGGGGAATGGCTGTGCGGATTTCTTGCTCGATCATGAAATTTCATCTCGTCTCATCCCCCTTTCCTTCAAATGCTTGCTCATTCCATCCATTTATCGTACAACAGTAGCAATAGCAATGGTGACGTTGTCGGATATTTGTACACGGCCGATGAAAACCCCCACCACCTCTGTGCTCCCCATTTGTAAGCTGAGAGGCGGAGGGGATCTCCAAGCCAAACTTTCGCTTATCCTTATGCTCCGGTTTCTTCCTTTTACTTTTGACGCTTCAACGTCTTCTCTGCCATCTCGATCAAGCCATCCTTGGCCTCGCTATCGGGGAATTGGGCAATCGCCGCAATGGCTTTATCTGCGTATTCCTGAGCCAGGGCCCTTGTCTGCTCAATGCCATCGCTCATGAGGACCAGTTCTCGTGCCTATGTCATCACATCGATTAGCATTGGATTCTTACCGTGGCAATCCACAGCTGAAATGTGAGCACGTCCATGCGGAAATGCGGGGGAACAAAACACTGTATAATCGTGATTCGTCAGTCAAAGACAAGGGAAGCGGCTTACCCTTTCAACGTCACCCTCATTTGCAAACTTGCGGCCAACAAGAGCGCCAAGCTCAGGCATTTGCTTCCAGGCAAATAAGAGTGGTGCTGTCGCCAAGCCGAGCTCCAAATCTGCTCCTGCAGGCTTACCAAGATCCTGTCCGCTCTGTGTGTAATCCAATAGATCGTCCACCAGTTGGAAGGCAAGTCCTAAGTTGCGACCGTACGCATACGCAGCCTCAACCGTCGTAGCATCAGCATTACCCAACAGAGCCGCCGCACGACATGACTTGGAGATGAGCGAGGCCGTCTTGAGGTATGTCTTTTGGAGGTAATATGTGACGGTTTCCTCGGACCACTTTGGATTTCGCTCATCTCGCTCCGTGTTCTTGAGCTGCATGAACTCGCCCTCGACAAGGTTTGCGATAACGGTAGCCAGTAGTTCAACGACCTCGGCATTGCGG
The DNA here is from genome assembly GCA_013623535.1 of Fusarium penzigii. Classification (NCBI taxonomy): domain Eukaryota; kingdom Fungi; phylum Ascomycota; class Sordariomycetes; order Hypocreales; family Nectriaceae; genus Fusarium; species Fusarium penzigii. The sequence continues at coordinate 54,484 of JABFFC010000200.1, read as the reverse complement.
AGACGGGCAAGGGCTACGGATGCCCTGCCAAGAAGAAAATCACCAGCAAGGACGGCCATCTTGTTTCCAAATTCGAGATTAGCCGAAGGTGAACCTCGTCGACTGACAGAGTGGTCGATAACATCATCGTGGAGTAGGGAGGCGGTGTGAATGAGCTCTGTAATCTCGGCCAGTCGTCGTTGACTGGGAAGGATATCGGAGTTTGGTTCGTATGCGTCAGTCTCCGCAGCTGTCAGGGGTTGAGACGAGGGGTTTATGTCGGCGAGAATCTGTGTGGGTGAAATCGAAGTGTCGATACCACGAAGCGTAGGGGCGGTCTGTACTTGTGGTGATTTCGGGCATAGGTAGGTCGCTCTGCTCATGAGAAGCACGATCAGAGGCCTGACGTGCTTGCCCTCAGCCTGGGTGTAGTATTTGGCCGCACGGTCGAGTGAGGGATGGCCTGAGCCGAGAAGCTTGCGGATATTGCCAGTCAGAAATTTCATCTCCTTGGCTACAGTCCGCAGAGGATCGACAGTCATGGTGTCTTTGCTGGCCTTCTTGACCACATTTCCAACAACGTTTGAAGCGACCTGTACAGCAGCTGCCCAGGCTGAATCCCTTCGAGGAGTAGTATGTAGGGCGGCGCTCCGTATCGTTGCGGGTCCCTGGTAGGCGGGTAGTTGTCTACATGCCAGGCAAGCTGATGCCGACAGTGAAGTTCTCGCTGCAGATGAAGCTATCGTGTTCCTCTTCAACATTGAGATGTGCGACTGCCTCGTCAAGGCGTTGCGCAATAGCACCGAAGCCCCCGGACGGAGCTGCATCTCGGCGTTGCGCAGATGACCAGATGATGAAGGTTGAGAGACGGCGAGGCGGGACGACCGAGGAGGATCGATTCGAAATAGTGATCAGAATATAGCAATTGACCACAGTTGGATAGAGGAGGGCCGTAGAACGCCGTGTTGCAACAAATGTCGTTATTGTTGCTACGAAGGCGAGATTTTTTTTCTTAGTATGCCGTCCAATGGAGCGGGACAGGACTTTCTAAACTTTTCCCATCTTGCCAGTTTTAGCGGTGCTGTGTTCGATACTGCGGATCCTTCCGGGAAGTGCCTGGCCACCCACTTCTACGACATTCATGTGAAAGCCCTAATGTGATTCGTCAATATCAGCCTGCAGCGGACTCTTTTCCTGGGTCAGGCACGGCTCCACCATTTCCTCCGTTGATGCAGCAGACGTGTAAGCAGTTTACTGAACAAGGCATGGGACGTACAGTGGTGGTTTTCTGGCTGAACCATTCATTCTTGACACTTCAACTGAACGTTATCATTCTCAACGGTCCGTCATCCGAATAGATGAATTCGGATTAGCTTCCAGTACCTAGGCGACATATATTCTGCAGGCTTTCGGAGTCCCTCTTTTATCCACGAGTAAAAGCCAGAACCAGCATCATGGTGTTTCTAACCATGACACCCTCCATCGTGGAGGCATTGAAGAAGCTTGATGCGCCAAGATCAGTGCAGCAACGCGAGACGGCCAACGACGACGATGACGAGACGACCGATTCTTCCAACAATACCTCCAACGAACCTTCATTAGATGATCCTGAGGTTGGCAAACCCATACGACATGACCAGATTGTTAAGCTGTGGCGGGAGCTTCAGGCGTATGATGAATCGCATTCACTTGAGCAGCTTCTTCGCGGCGCAGGCATTTATATCCCGCCGCCTCCTCCAAAACCAGAACCTGTAAGTCGGGCACCTTCCCCTTCTGTGAAATTTCGCCGCTGATGTCGGTAGTCCCCTGAATACAAAGCCTTGATGGCCCGCCTACGCCGTCAGGAAGAAGCCCGCACCTACGAACGCATGATAAACCCGCTTCCGCCGAACCAGACATTCCAGGATCGATTCCCATATGCCGCTGCTGCTTTTGCCGAAGTTAACAAGCCGATATCGGCGGCAGATCTAGGCGATGACGATACTGATTTTAACGAAGTGCACCGTCAGGTTACATTGATCATCAATTTCCTCGTCAGTATTGCTGGTGTGGCCGCTACGCTGTGGATAGCAGCACGATGGTGGAGTGTGTCATCAAGATTATTCCTCACGCTAGGAGGAAGCATACTCGTCGCAATTGCAGAGGTGGTGGTGTACTCAGGCTACATGTGGAGGATGGAAGAAGGGAAGAAGAAGGATAAGAAAGTGAAGGAAGTCAAGGAAGTGGTGGAAACTTGGACAATCGGCAAGGGAGATGAGGAAGATACGGTGGTAGTCAGAGAAAAAGAGGATGTTCCTGAAGGTATGAGAAAAAGAAAGCCTGACCAGCGGGCGACTACAAAGATCAAAGGATAGCAAAATGTAATATTTAATGACTTTAACACTACACCCCCGGTTCTTCGTTCTATTATAGTACTTGGAGGACTGAAGCTCAGCAAGCATGGATCTTGGACAAAGTTTACTAACTGGGATTATGGTGAATCAAATATGTTGCGCTTTAAAGCAGTAAGACGCAACCATAGAACTACAACTGGTGAAATGATAACACGATACTGTTACAATAGTATTAGCTCTCGCAATTCTCAACTCTATCATGACGTTAACAAGTCTTGAACTAGTGCGCCTGTAGTACTGAATTGCAGGAATGTTGGTATTTGAGACAAACGCGAAGGGTCGTGATGGCCTCTCCCTTGAAAAAGAAGCCACCAACATCTCCATCGCCGAGCAAACCCAATGTTACCAGCTCCATGCAAGCCTCATTGCGCCTCCAGAATACCATTTACAATTCTCGTGCAGTTCAAAATGTGGCCGGCGAATAAGATAAGATTAGGAAGGGTATTAACTGGCTGTGCGCTTAGCAGCATGCTGATGATAGCGACCTATCTTTTATCAACTACCCCTACCCAGATCAACTCACTATGGGTACAGCAAGCTCGAGAATTTGCTTATGTGCAGTATGCCACTGACATAAATTACCTCTGCAGTGCGGTAAGAATATTTGTTCTTGAACGCAAGACCATCATGCTGACAACCGGCCTTCAAGATTATCAACTTTCAACGCCTGCGTCGATTCGGCGCCAAGCATGATTTTGTACTCATTTATCCAAGTGAATGGACCAGAGGTGTCAGTCCTCAATCAAGTCTCGCTGGATATAGTTCATAAAGCTAATCTTATACTACAGGAATCTCATCATGCAAAGATGATTTCCAATATTGAAAGGGCTCTTCCGGACATCGATCTGCAGCCTGTTATTGTAACAGCAACTGTCAAAGGAGATGCGACATGGGGTGCGAGTCTCACCAAGTTCCACGCCTTTCACCTAACGAGATGGTCTCGAGTACTGGCCTTCGATTCCGATACTCTTGTCCTCAATAACATGGATTCCTACTTTCTCAGTCCCGCAGCAGCTGTAGCTGTACCAAGAGCATACTGGCTGAACGATGAAAACGCCGAGTTAGGAAAACAGATCCTGGCTTCACATGTCATGTTGATCGAACCCGACAAAGCGCGCTACGAAAAGATCAAAGAAGAGGCAGTCCGTTCTGGAGACTTCGATATGGAGATAGTCAATCGCATGTTTGACAAATCTGCCATGATTCTACCACATCGTGGACTTGCGCTGCTGACGGGTGAATTTAGGGGTACAGATCACTCTAGATACCTTGGGCCTGACGTGGACCAGGGATGGAATGCGACAGAAGAGGCTTTAAGGTCATTTCTCGTTCATTTCAGTGACTGGCCTCTACCAAAGCCATGGGAGAACAGGACAATAGAGGAGTGGGAGACCGCGTTGCCGGCTTGCCAAAGAGACAGCAATAAAGAGGAGGACAGGTTGAGGTGTGCAGACCGTGATGTATGGGCGAGGTTCTACGAGACATTCGATTGGGAACGAGACAACGAATGCGCGATACTAAACAAATAATGTCACATAATAAACAATGTTATTGGAAATCATGGTTGGTCAATTGGTGATAAATTGGCTGCATGTTGAGTTCTTGGCGTTAGCGATGATGTAAGTTATAAAGTGCTAAACGCGTCCCGGCGCGTCTTCCTCAGTGGGGACATATTTTGTTAAGAGCCAGGCCATCCCGCGTCTTAACCAAATCATGTACTCTGTAAATTTGTCAACTTCTTTCAAGATCCTGGCATATTCTATTCTTCGCCAGTTGATACCTCGGCCATAACATTCACAATCCTCAATCTTTATTTCTTTTCTTTGCCCTGAACCATTCTTTCTGGCCCGTCCGGTAATGCAGCCAACAGGGGAATCAAAATCACGACAACGTGCGAAACCACTACGAACCTACGGAAAGCGCTCAGCTCCAAAGAGCGACGAACAAGATGAAAATGGGTCGAAAAGACGCAAGGTGACGAGCCAGGTCTCACCTAAGCTGGAGAAGAGAAGGGAATTAGGGCGAGAACATGACTCGACATTACCGGAGCTCACCAACTCATCAGTCACGACCATCGGTCCAGTAACTGCTGCACCTGTGAAGAAAAGCTCGATACTGAGCTTCTTCAAACCAATACAATCATCGTCTTCGACCATCGCGTCAAGTCCAAAAAGCGAAGAACCACAACAAAACTCGAGTCCACCATCTTCTCCCCCTCAACCAACTGTCGAAGTGAAAAGGAAGCCTCGATTACTGCGATTTAGGACAACATCAATGCCTGAACTTGATGGCGACGATGAAAAAGAGAATTCAAGCGAAGAGGGACGCAATGGAATTGGAAGCGAAACTACAACACGCAAGGAAAAGAACAGAAATTCGAAACATGATCTTCGTTCACCACTACAAGAACGAGGAGGTAGCCCATCGAATCAAGACGGTTCGAAAAATATATCAGACGAAACAGAACAAAAAAAGACGAGGTCAAAATCAGCACCGACAGTGCAAACCACGTTGAACATATCTTCACAGGCAGCATTTTCAGAATGCAAGGTCTGCAACACAGTCTGGAACCCACTTCATCCGGCTGATGTCAAATACCATACGAAACAGCATGCGGCGGTTTTGAGAGCGAAAAGGAAGTTAGGGGAAGATGATTTATAGTTTTAAAAGATACCCCAAATTTCATTCTTATATTATAGTCCCGTGCAAATGGCCATATGGTGGTGTCTCCGGTGGTGAATGCTTGAAAGATCTTGCCAGGTACGGAGTTTGTAGTGGCTATACCTAGTATGATGTCAGAAGTAATCGCGGAATCAATGATCCTAAACCGCGAACAGAAATAAGTCATATGCATCAAGTATCAAGTGATGAAATCTCCAAGATAAAAATAGAATAAACGAAATGGTCTGTAACAAGCTGCTTCAAATTTGAATGGTACATTAGCATGAAGGATCCGCACTAAATGTCAGCACTCGTCAGCTCTTTCAAACTCACCCAACTTTTCACATTATTTACCATCTCTCCTCATCTCTTGGCCGATACCACCAAAAGTGGCCGAAATGCCACGAAAGGCAGGCAGAGGATGTGTTACTTGTCGGTAAGCTGTTCATTTCATGCATGGCAGAATCTGCATCTCATGTCTACAAAGGGTACGTCGCGTCAAATGCGACGAAGGAAAGCCAAGCTGTCAACGCTGCATAAGAACAAAGAGGAAATGCGACGGCTACATGCCAGAAGAGTCCATCGTCACCCGTCGTCAACTTGCGGTTGCATTGCGGGATCATGGTGTTCTAGGTCCGGCTTCGAAGACGCTTTCTCAGTATCCAACACGCGCAGACCATGCGCCCAGCGTGCCTTTCTTTGACATCTTTCGAAATTTGACAGTACAGGTAACGGCGTCATTCTTACCGTCACAATTCTGGACGCGTGAGTTGCTACAACTGGCTCATTGTGAACCGGCGGTGTGGTACGCAACTCTTGCTTTGGGGGCGCTCCATCAGCGGTATGAGCTGTATTGGCAAGGATATGACCAACAGAGCAGCGAGTCTCTCTGGAACCAGGCCAACAAGCATTATGCACAAGCACTAACCTGCGCTCGGGATGTTCGAGAACCAGGGAGACTTCTCTCGTTGAGCCTTGCGCTCGTTTCTATCACCAACATGATGGGGCGCTGGGGGGAAAGCCAGATTCACATTACAGCTGGTAATCGGTTGCTAACTCAATCACCCGATAATGCAGCTACCAAGAACTCAGCCGGGACGTTAGCACGTCTCGATCTGATGGCCATGACGTTTTCGGAATCAAGTGCTCCGTATCGCTATAAGGATTCACCAAGCTTGTTGCGTATCGACCGGGAGATGTTGGAGGGTGCAGCAATCGAGAGCTACGAACAAGGTGGGACGGCGTTGTTTGCATTGATGAGAAGGTTTCTGATCTTCGACGAGCAAATCGGTTTCGGATACGCTTCCGATGAAGCAATCGAGGAAAAAGAAAACGAATTGTTCCAGGCTCTTTTAAACTGGGAGATGAAGATGGGTGAGTTTGAGAGGAGGAATGCGCAGGCTTGGCGCAACGAACCCGGTGCTATATCAATACGACTTTACCATACAATGACCCGTCTCATTGTTGAGGCAAAAGGATCGGGTCCAGAAACTCGTTGGGATGGGTTGCTGGGATATTTTGAACGGATGCTCTCTCTTGCAGAGTCCATCCACCTCGCTACCGCAACCTCTCCCGTTACCCCGGACGCTACCCCAGGCACTACACGACATTCACCACTGTCCCTGGAACCAGGGCTAATCATCCCCCTCTTTTTTGTCGCGCAACGGTGTCGACACCCCTGGCTACGACGCCGCGCAATATCTCTGCTGCGTCGACTGAAGCGGCACGAAGGTACGTGGTTCAGCGACGGCGCAGCAGTAGTTAGCGAGCGCATCATGTCGGTGGAGGGTCAAGTCTACTACGAGAGTCCACTCTCAGAGGAGGAATTGTCTGACCAAGACGTCCCCTGGGAGGCGTGGGTCGCCGGAAATGTAGAACTGCGGCCAAATACAAGCTGGGTGGGAATTCAAAGGGTTCCCGAGGAGAATCGGGCGAGGGAGACGATGGTGATTGTAGAGGCCAAGGAGAGACGGATCAACCTATCCCTGGTGATTTGCTCCGGTGATGAGGCGGGGACGTGGGGAAGTATTCGTGAGGAGAAGCTGAGCTACTGAGAGGCTTGGAGGAACTACGAGAGGGGTGCAATTTCAGGTTTGCGTGGTAAGCTGGCGCGTCTTTTTGCCTTGCATTCTGGTCACCATTTGCATTGACCATGCTTGCGCAATTCTTCATCAATAAAAAGATGCACAACATGAACAATTGTGCGGGATAGATAGAAACAATTCTTCCAGGTAAACAAACTCAGCATAAATTCCCCCCATTCACAGCTCAAGGAAGCTTCCCCACCCTCCAGCAAGCTCAAGCTCAAGCTCCAACTTCATTACGAATACGAAAATTATGGCTGGGATTATTGGTTCTGGAGAGCGTAGACCGCCAAGCTAGGGATTGACATTACTGTGCCCCGGGACCCAGATCTCCAGAAAAAAGTGCACCCTTTCCACCCCAGCGAGATCCAGAGATCCTTCCCCTGCTTCTACCAATAGGAAGTGTAAAAGAGGCTTGTTATCCATGCACGTTGCCCAGGTCTGTGGAGGAGATTTGTCGTTAATTCGGAATCTCGAATCTCAACCAATCCAAATGATGCTGGCTGGTTCCCCCCCAAACACAGGTTTCTCAACATTTGCTGTGCCGGTGTTTCTTTTTGTGTTTTTATGCCATGACATGCATCTGTTGCACATGTCATGATTGTGTTTTTAGCTGGCATTGACCAGATGGATGGATGGTACCTGAGATTTCCTCAGGGCATCCATTGCTATGGAGCACACGCTACAGTACCTCCTACAGTGGCTTCCAGGTACCATCAGGCAGTTCCAAGCCTAGAGAGGCGCCAATGACGTTCCTTCAGATACTGAGGCACAGGAAAGAAGGTTAAGATAAAGGAATGTTCGATTTGGAAAGGGGAAAAAAGTAAAGATGACAGGGGGGAGGAGGGGAAGGGAAACGGAAAAGGTTTATGAGGGGCGGGTGTCACCCTCCCTTTTTTTCTTAAACCTCACCTTTCCCATCCAATACAACCTACCCTTCTTCATACAACCTTTCCCTCACCCAAATTTTTTACTCTCAACTATCGTCGGCATCCAATTCGTACCCAGAAACCTGTCTGCATAATTATCGAACCTTCACAATGGACAGCCCCATATCCGCCATCAAAAATGCAACAGAGCAGCTTCCTCTGCATCCTTACTGGCCATTGAACACCCACATGCCCAACTATGCTGCCAATTCCATGTCCATGGGTGTTCTTCTCGCCATCTTCTTCTCCGGATGCATTGCCATCTTCGCGACGACACATGTTCTTATCAAGCAGGCGAGGCCCGACATATCGAGGGGCGAGGCATGGACCGCTATGTGGTTCGTTCTCTGCGGATTCATTCATCTCTTCTTTGAAGGTAAGCTTAATTGAACCACACTCGTTGAATGTTGAACGAACATGCTCATTTTCACCAGGTTATTTCTCCATAAACTCCCTGGACATGGTCAGCCAGACCGATTTGTTTGGTCAGCTCTGGAAGGAGTACGCTCTCTCCGATTCTCGCTATCTCTCTCAGGATGCCTTCGTCGTCTGCATGGAGACCGTCACGGCTTTCTTCTGGGGACCCCTCTCCTTTGTGTGCGCCTGGTGCATCGTCAAGGATCACCCTCTCCGTCACCCTCTCCAGATGATTATCAGCCTGGGCCAGTTCTACGGTGATGTTCTCTACTACGCTACCTGCCACTGGAGTCGCCATGTTTTCGAGACCATTTACTGCCGCCCCGAGGACTTCTACTTCTGGGCCTACTATGTGCTTTGCAACGCTTTCTGGATCGTGATCCCTTTCAAGCTCCTCATCAGCAGTGTCATCGCCACTAAGCGAGCATTTGCTCTGGCTCAGGCCGCTGACAAGACAAGAAAGAGTCTGTAAACTATGAAATGACATGATTGCCATGTTTGTGTGTATATCTGGATGGATCAGGATTGGACGTTGGAGGGCTTAGACGTATGTCTTTTAAGGTCTCGGGGCCACAGCATAGCAAAAGGATTGTGTGTGAATAAACAGTTAACGTGCAAGCATTGTCTTGGAAACCTCGTCATGTTATATAAATGAGCTGTTGGTGGTACGGCATATCTGAGTCGGTGATCGGCGTCATTACGGGGCGAGGTACGAGCCCCAGGAGATTCATCTCTCAACTATCCCCAAATGCTACCAAACATCATAGCCAGTAACAAACAGATTGAAGGCTGCTAATCGGTAGGAAGAAGCATATCAAGACCGAGGGTTACACAGGGAAAAAAAGAAGAACTGCTGGCAGGGTATTGAAACATGGGACTCGAGCAAAAGAAGGTTTTCTCTTGCAAAAAAATCAAAGTTTGGGGGCTGAACTTTTCTCCGTTTCGCCAGTGCAGGGCCTTCAATGATGCCCGAAGGCAATGGTGAATGTGATCTTACAGTATATATACCTTATTAAACGGAGAGGCATAGCTGCACTGTACATGTAGGAAATGATGAGGTAGCTACCACATGAGACTGGTGTAAGATAATAGCACAGCTGTTTCTGTAGGCAGTATTTGCTAACATGGAACGTCTGGACTGCGACGTGTGACTAGAATGGCATGCCGGATTGCTACACAGCCAACTGTCGTATCCTTCGTGTCACTGATACTGAGGAAACGTACAAGCTCATATGATCCTTAGAATGATGACGTTCCTTGCAGCTCCCATAGCTGCATGGCTGGATGTAACCCCTACGAAGCCTGGACGAATAGGATTCTTTCAACCCCAACCACACCAACAAAAATGCATATCCAAATTAAAGGAGCTTCAGTTCTCAACAACAACAACCAACAACAAAAGGAAGATATCTTGTATAAGAGCCCAAAAAAAAACATACAACAGCGGGGATTCGCTGGTCGTCACCGACCCAACTACTAATCCGCCCCTCACTGGCTTATCTATGGGAGAGCGGACGGGATCCCGAGTTCTCCAGTGGATATGGTCGTATGTACTAGTGAAGGTATTCCCACAGCTTATATCCAACAAGAATTTAGGTTGAGACACACTTGCGGGCTATTGATCAAGACGTAGGTAGGTTTGGTTTGCCGAACCTTTCATTACACGATAGGAATAAAGCTGAGACACAACTATAACAACACTTCCTCATAGCACAAGGCGAGTATTGCAGGCAAGCCCCTTTAAAACTGTACAATAACTAAAGCTCTGTTGCGAGGGTAGGGAATAGAAAATGACAGTAGTGATGAGCAGAATTGGTCTCATATAAGACCGCCCCAGTAACCAAATGGTAACCAAATATTGATAGTCGATCCCTAGCAACAGCATCCCCATGACCGATCAAGGCGCATCGCCCCGAGACTTAGGCACCAAGTCCACCCGTGACTCCATTCTCAACACCGGTCAACCGTCACGATAACGTTGTGGTTGGCACTGCTGAATTGCTGTCCCCAGACAACCCATTCGTCAATAGGCTTGCACCCACAATCATAACAGATTGGGTGTCCAAACCAACAGTCAGCTTTTACGTGACGCTCGCACTTGTACACTGCGATCTGTGCTAGATTGGCGAGGTCATTGCACTTTTCGCCAACCCAGTTGTTATTGTCATTGCACCACCAGATACCGCCGTTGTTGGAGCACGAGATGCGCACGCAGGATCGGGCATTGACGCCGCAGGTTCGGCTGCCGATGGAGCGGAGGTAGCTGATCTCGCGCGAGATTTGGTTGCGGCTGGCCTCGCCTCCACCGTAGGCGCCGATTTTACCGGCACGGCAGTAGTGGTGAGTCTTGTGAGGGAAGAGTCGGTTAGCAAGTTTCCAAGCGACCAGGTCCAAGGGCGGCATACCGCATGGGCGCGACTCTCAAGGCCACGGCTTTCAAGGGGGTCTGCCTCTTCGTATTCCAGCTTGAAGTCGGGGTCAACCTCAAGAATCTGAGCAACCACTTCCTGTGACTGGATTAGAGTTCCGATGAGAAAGAGTCAAGGTTTCATATAATACCTCTGCCGTTCCCTTCAAAGTGACGTTCTCACCCCCCTCAGTGATAGGGCCGATGACCTCCAGCTTGGTGCTCATATCGTAACCCTCAGGGAAATCTCTGGGAATGTTCTTCCAAGGAGTCATGTTAGTACTACCTCCCCACGAGACTTTAAGAGTGCAACTCACCGCCGCAGAGGCTGCCAGGGCAAAGAGAGTGGCGACGTAGGCCTTCATGTTGTTGTTGGTTGATGATTGTATGATCCCGAAGATGATCATGAAAGAGGATGCTGGTGAGAATAATATATATTCGAGCGGATGGACCAAGATTATTTATGCAATTCCAAACTCGCCTGTCTCTAAACTTCTTTGGAAATCGGGCTCGATAGGTATACGTTAAGGAAGGTATGGAGCAAGTCAGGTCAAAAAACTGATGATTCCTTCTACATCATGCAATCACCGCTTTTGCTACGCCGTAGACATTCAGGCGTCCATACAATTTCATCCATATGAGGCAGTTGGTGATCCGTCTCCACGAAGAATCAAAGTTCTTGAAAAGACGTGGGATTTCGACAATGTTGTCGTACTGTGGTAGGTTGAGATACGCGTAGAGATTGATCCCATAGGTGAAATTACGAGAGGCGAGGGATATAAACATATATCTGTGTTACTGCTACCGCCTGATCAAATTGCCAAGCCCTTGGCAGTGCCATTCGAAAAGCAGCAGGTATTATCATCATTGCATAGCCAGCCCTCAATCAGTTCCAGCGTTTCCTTTCGGCTGCTAAAGCTACGATCCTTCGTGTGAGGTGTAAATCCCAGCTACCGCATCACGATGCAGTTGTTAATTATATTATAATTCCACAAACTCAGAGTTTTCTTAAACTACGTCAACATAACTATATTACCAAAGGCCCAGGCACTCACAGTCGTTGTAGATATGAAGGCTCGAGGTTTCCGGGTCATATGAAGAGCCAGGATCTCGGCTGTTTACCATGATGAGTGTTTTGACTAATGGTTAACATGGTCTAGGCTATCTGAAGGATCGCCATCACCCGTTCACGCTAGTTTTTATGCCTTATATGACCATTTAACCGGCGTACTCACGAATCCTTCGATGTAACCCGAGAAAGGAGCATGACTTTCAGCCTATGTAGCCCAAGATAACCTATAACTTTCATTGGGAAGGGATTAAGCGATGTGTAAACTAGAGGCAATGCTGAACATGGCGCAAAGAAGCCATAATGATCAGGCAATCTATGCATAACGGTTGAGCTATCTCTTCTCACAAATCAAGGAATAACGTCCAGCGCTTGTGGTGTGTTAGGGTGTGGCTATACATAATTCTATGGTTATTTAACCCAAATTGTGCCTACCTCTATACCTCTATCAAATATATCCCTGCTTTACCAACAAAAACGCTTGGATGCTCAACTATAACAGAAATAAGACTCTAGTCATGTATCACACTGGCTGTTTACTCTACAGCTCATTAATTACAACTGTGAAACCATATCTCTTATATTGTCTTCTACATATTTATTCACCTGGGTTGATAGATCTCTGTTTCATAACGGAGCTTCACAGAAAGTATATTGTTGTTGACCCGTTTTAAACGAAAAGTGCCCAGCTGCCAATTACTTTACAAATGACAGTAGATTATATTGGCTGTCTGTCCTGGATTGACTCTCCGGTATGTATAGGTCGCAGGAAATAGCAGGCTCGATGGGTAGACGCACGGCCAACCGAGAGAGGAATTGCCGTTGAAACAAAAGAAAGGTCAACGAATGACACTAAACAAACAAACGAATAGGTAAAAGCATTTAGAAGCCAACAGTTAGTACAGATAAGGGAGTTTCTGTGATGCTCTAGATATCCAGTCACTCGACTGGGCACAGGAATCCATCCCCAGGTATATGCCAGTCCCAGGGGTATACTTGGCAATATGCCACTCCCTTATACTTCCAACATTGGAGTCCTCTCCAAATATGTTTGTGCTCAGATAATTTCGGTTCCTCCTTGACAGAATACTGAGATGGTTCTCGGATTGATGTCTTTGCAGGAATGAATTCTCATCATAGCGCAACGGGTTCACTAGAAGACCTTGAACATACCCATTGAGTGAGCAAAACCCCCAGTAGAGTATAACCCCTGACCGAACAAGCTGACAGCGCTGGAGCCAGTTGGGAGGTGGAGGGGCCCCACCTGGACACCAACGCTACAGCGGTCGTCTTGTGAAGTGCACTTTCACGGGTATCTGTGTATGAGTGTCAACATTGTGAACGCCAACGCAAGGAAAGAGCCAACAACACCAGCATCAACTCACATTGTCCTCCTTCCTTCCATTCAAGGAATGAAGGTATATAATTGAAAAAACGAAGACAGATATGTAACCCCCAGGGGTGAGTACCATAGAAGACGCTGAGCATGTCCAAGGACGTGGATGTTGAAACCTAAGTTACACTGAGGGCTAGGTAGGGGCCTTCGGGAACCACCCTTTTTGTAGTTTTTGAATACGGCTTTCGGAGATAGAAAACATCATCTCGGTTCTCGGCCAAATTATTTTGTCTTTTTATGTTACGCCGTGCATGTGATGTGCGTCTGCAAAAGGACTATATAAGTCGGTGTCCATGAATCTGGACAAACTCCAAGTCTGTCCATGTACCATCTGCTCCTTCTCGATGTCCAGATAGCCAAGTGGCAACTATTTTCTCCACATCCAGTGCCAGAAACGATGGGAATTTGTTCAAATCTCATTCAGGTGGGCTAGACGCATCGCCAGTTACATTTAAAGCACATAATTTATGGGAGGTCATGAGAGATGCCAGCCCTGGTAGATCTACAAGACTTTTTTAGTATTTTTAGGATCAGGGATGCTGTCAAAGGCTAAAAGCGTGGGGTAGCACACCCACTTTGCGCTAAACCTAGATACCCTAACCCATCGGTTGTCTCAAGCATGATACAACCAGCAGCATATACTCTCGCTCATGTTTCTTCAGGATCAATCAGTCTGAAGATGAACATATATAATCTTGTCGACAGTTTTGGACTGTAAGGCTCTCTAAATGCTTATTTAGTCTTTTCCTTATTTCCGTAACCATCCCAAAATCTGCGTCTAATGCCATGCCATGCATGACTGAAGCACCACGCCTGTATTCGTTCTTGTATCTAAACCTGGATTTATTGAATGAGTACATATTATAGCTATGCACTGATGTATTATGATGTCGGTATGACTTTCCTAAGTAGCAGGTAGTATGAGCTTTTATTCCACTATTATTTTGTCCCAACTTGAGAAGATGGGTGATCAGTTGAATTTTATAAAGCCCATGCTTCTTGTAAACGATCTTTAAACATAGGCCTCAGTCACCCTCAGTCCTTATTGGTTTATGCTATAAGTCTTGTCCTCCATATTCGAAACAATATCTCCACAACGTCTTACACTTTTATTGTCGCTATCACTACGCTTGCTTCCTAGCATAGGAAACCAAGACTCATCCTCACTCCACGGTCTATCGTAACATCGATGCGGTCTCCATTGCACACCACAACACTGGGTTATGATGCCTAGGCACTTAGTCATCGGATCTTTGAAGGGCATAGCAAAGTACATCATGCTCTCTCTACCAGAAGACTGATAACCACCAGGGCAAAAACAAACTTGAGAAAGACTCAAAAAGAACATACAACAGCGGGGATTCGCTGGTCGTCACCGACCCAACTACTAATCCGCCCCTTACCAGCTTATCTATGGGAGAGCGGACGGGATCCCGAGTTCTCTAGTAGGTATGGTCGTATGTGCTAGTGGATGGAGCAAGATGGGTTTATGTGGAGGTCTGTTGTAATGCTTCACTTGTCGGACGTCGTCTTTTGCTTTGAGCATTCCGATGAATACTAAACAGCTGTTAATCAATCGCCTGGATCTAAATACAGGCGTATATAAGTTGAAAGTCTTATCTTGGAGGTAGTGAAGTGGTTGCAAACAGTATCGTCACTTTTAAATGCAGGGTAAGTGGTTGATGGTTGACAAGAACCAGCTCCTCAATTGAACAGAGAAAGACACCATTTTATCTATTATATAACCAAACCCAAACTGAGTATTAACTCGATCACAGCTTAGGCCTGGTGACAAGACCAATGCACTTGATCTCAATGTTCTGGTCGAGAGGAAGAGTCTTGACGGCAACGCAACTAGAAAGTCATAAGCATTTGTACAGAATGGATGACTTGTAGAAAACTTACGTTCTGGCAGGCTTAACATCACCAAAGTATCCGGAATAGACCTCGTTCATTTTGGCGTAATACTTCATGTCCGAGAGGAAAATGTTGACCTCGACGACATCGTTGAGGCTGGATCCAGCCTCCTCGAGAATAGCTCCGAGGTTACGGATAACTTGGTGCTATGAGAAGTTAGTATCCCGACAGTAACGCAGAACCAATTGTACACAAGGGGAAAATTTACAGTGTGAGCCTCAATATCACCGTCAATGATCTTGCCTGTTGCAGGATCCTGAGGTAGAGCACCAGAGCAGAAGACGAGACCATTGGCAACAATGGCCTGGTTAAGGATGTTCTTGGGGGGCGCGGGGGCCTTGTTGGTGAAAACGGGAGTGCGAGACATTTTTGCTTTGGATTGAGGAAAAAGAGATGTGTAGATGTTGAGATGAGATGAGAGAACAATTGTTGACTTGAGCTGTTTTAGGCATTGAACTTGAGTCACTAAAGTCCTGAATTGCCTAGATTGGTAATCCAGAAGGAAGCGATCGCGGGGGTACTTTTGAATCCCGCCATCCCATAGATAAGCGTCCACAACCGAGACCGGCGATACCCATGTGGACGATTAAATACTGCAAATACCAGCAGTGATCGTTGGTGACAAATCCCAGTAAAAGAAGAATACTATTAACTGTGTCAACAGTTTACACCTGCCGCTGTTAAGCTACAATTTGTGAGTTCTATTGAGCAGCAGGATGAACAAAACCAACGCCATCGCTATGCACGTCTGATCTCCGGACTCTCGTTAACTGCCATGGACATCTGCTCATTCAGTTTGCCCACTGATACCGCCCTTGATGCCTTCCAAGACGCCAGACCAATGTCCGCCCTGTCGCACTTTTGACACCTCAGAGAGCTGGTCGCATGCAATCTTGCGAATAAGAAGAGTATCCTTGGCTTTCTTGTGATTCTTCCCAATACCACTGACCAAGTACTCCTCAAACCATTTCTCCTCCAGAGCATCAAAGGGGAGAAACGTGAGCTCTGACACTCGATCAGCATATCCTTCGCCTTGTCCTTCCAAAACGATCGAGACTAGCTGCTTAAAGAGCTGCTCGCGAGTGTGTACGGGGTATGTTCGAGAATAGAAGAGTGATTCTGAGACGCTCGCATGGGCCATAGCGCCAAACAGGAGCTCAAGCGCAGTAGATGTCTTGAGTGTGGGCTGAACGGCAGCAAAGTAGGAGAGAGCAAGGGTGTAGTCGTTATCGGGAGCGCGACGAACCAGAACGGTGATAATATCGTCGGCAAAATCGGGAATCAGCGAAGGGTGTGAGATATACTCTAGAGCTTGCTATACCGGAGGGTCAATATCAATCACTACATCCAAACTTGAGAAATACTGACAGAGAATTGTTGCCTGTCCATGTACCACAGGCCTTTCATGAAGATCTGATACTTCCTGGGCATGCCCGAGGCGTCGGCAAATGCTTCAGAAGCATTTTCGCGTCCCGAAACTTGGTCGAAATCGAGGAGTAGGTAGTAAAAGATAGAGAATTTGTGATGCATTGTCATCGTAGCTTCGCTGATTTGGTGGTGGAATTGCTTCAATGCGTTGTCTGTCTTGGGAGGATAAATTTTGGCTATTATAGCAAACTGATCAGCATATGGTTCGCCATGATGCAATTCGGAGCTCTTGTTACCTTTGTTGATACCCAATGCTCTCAAAACGCGATCGATGAAAAGAACTCCATCCAAGCTTTTTCGATTTGTCTCAATCTCTTGTTGAGCTTTGCGATCATATGGATTTGGCAACCCAGAAGGGAAGACATGATGAAGATCTGTGTAGTCAAACATCTTGTGGTGTTGCAAGCAATGGTAAAAATCCAAGTGCAAATATGATCTCTGGTAGGTAGGTAGGTAGGTAGGTAGGTAGGTGAATAAGGCTCTGCTCTGAAGCTATCGCGCGTAGGTACCTACCTAACCAAAGCTAAACTGCGATGCACAGTCGCGCAGTCACGTGATGATGACACCCCCGCGGTGTGAGTTGTTGTTTACAAACCCTTGGACCGATTTGGACATTTCCAAACAAACGCGGGGATACAACCACTTTACGCTTGCAGGGCTCAACGCCAAATCTTGCTCATTTATTTACACAACCAGCTCCAGCAATAAATCACACATCGTTGTGTGCGGCTGTGGCACTCTAAATTTTCGCTTCTTCAAACGCCATCTACCTTTACTAATACCTGACCGTCTGCTTGACGAAGACACTCCTTCACAATGTCATCCCCTACCAGACCGACTCGCCGTGCAACACGGCGCACAGCTATTATTGACTCCGACGATGAAGATGACATCTCCAACCGCACCAAGGTTCAGGATGAAGAGGAGGATTTCGAGCCAGAGCCTGCCCGAAGCCCCCAGCGAAAAACGAGAAGCGGACGCAAGACTTCCACAACTGCGCCTGCCTCGACCGCCCCTAAGGCACGCGGCCGTCCCAAGAAGGTTTCCCTCCCTTCACCGTCGGCCGAGAATAGTGAGATTATCGATGCCGACTCAACCATAAAGCCAGAGCCAGACTCTCCAAAGAAGTCTTCCCCACGAAAGCGCAAGAGCACTGCACCCAGAAGCTCGATATCGTCTGTCCCCGATCTGGCTCCTCCCTCAATCAAGTCGGGCTCATCGCCAGACACCTCGCAGGTCGAGACTTCGGCCTTGGCTGACATAACGGCAAGCACTGTAAACAACTCTGTTATCGACGACACTCAGGCTACGGTGAAGCCAATCAATGCAATGGACACCATCTTGGAAAGGCCCATGGACATTGTGCTCAAGTCACGAACAATGACTGTCCCTATTGTAGAGGACACAACACCAAAATCACGAATAGTTTTGACACACCTGATTCTGAATAACTTCAAGAGTTATGCAGGAAGACAGGAAGTTGGACCTTTTCATGCTTCCTTTTCATCAGTCGTGGGACCCAATGGCTCCGGAAAGTCCAATGTGATTGATTCTTTACTTTTTGTGTTCGGTTTCCGTGCCAGCAAGATGCGTCAAGGAAAGATATCTGCTCTTATTCACAATTCAGCCCAATACCCAAACCTAGAGTTTTGCGAGGTTGCTGTTCACTTCCAAGAAGTTATGGATCAGGTACGTGTAGAAGACTTACGGTATGAGCAGCTCATTAACCAAACATAGCCTGGTGGTGGTCATGAAGTAATTCCTGATTCCGAACTCATCATCTCACGAAAGGCTTTCAAGAACAATTCGAGCAAATATTACATCAATGGTAAAGAATCTAACTTTACGACTGTCACAACCCTACTACGAGACCGAGGCGTCGATCTTGACCACAAGCGATTTCTGATTCTCCAGGGTGAAGTCGAGTCCATTGCTCAGATGAAAGCCAAGGCTGCCAACGAACACGAAGATGGTCTACTGGAGTATCTCGAAGATATCATTGGAACATCAAAATACAAGGCCCCTATTGAGGAATCGGCTGGCGAGGTCGAGACTCTCAACGATATTTGCATGGAAAAGAGCGGCCGTGTTCAACACGTGGAAAAGGAGAAGCAGGGTCTCGAAGACAAGAAAGACAAGGCACTCGCTTTTGTTCGCGACGAGAACGAGCTAGCAATGAAGCAGTCTGCTCTATACCAGCTCTACCTCCACCAATGTAACGACAACATCTCTGTTACTCAAGAGGCAATCAGTCAGATGCAAGCTCAGCTAGATGCCGAGCTGGAAAAGCACCATGGCAACCAACAGATCATTAAGGATTACGAAAAAGCTTATGCCAGAGGTGCTAAGGAGTTTGAGGCTCAGGAGAAAGAGACGCAAGCACTGGTGAAGGAAATGTCCAAGTTTGAACAGGAGCGCGTCAAATTTGACGAGAAACGAAAGTTCCTTGAAGATAAGAGAAAAAAGCTGGACAAGACCATTGCGAATGCGGAGGCAACTTCTGCTGAAGCTGACGAGACCATCGAGCAATGCGGTATAGAAATCGAGACGAGAACCCAGGAGATTGCTGAGCTTGAACAGCAGATGGAGGCAGCGGAAGTAGAGCTCGCCAAGATCCGTGACGGCTTGAAAGGCAAGACACAGGCCTTCTCAGATCAGATTGCTGCAAAGCAAAAGGCTCTCGAACCCTGGATGGAGAAGATCAACCAGAGACAATCGGCCATTGCCGTCGCGGAGAGTGAGCTGAACATCCTCCAGGAAAAGGCCAACGCTGGTGCTGTGGCCCTGAAAGAGCTCGAGGCCAAAATTGTCACGATTGAAGAGGGCAAGGCTGCCAAGATGGAGGAGCTCAAGGCCTGCCAAGCTGAGAAGAAGGAGCTGCAGGAAGAAGCAGCTAAGATGGAATCTGAACTAGAGGTCCTGGCTACCCAGGAACCCAAGATTCGCGCAAAGATCTCGAATGCGCGCCAAAAGGCCGACGAAGCTCGTTCAAGTCTCTCCAGCACCCAAGCACGGGGCAATGTGCTGACTGCGCTGATGCGCATGCGGGATTCTGGACGTATTGATGGGTTTCATGGACGCCTCGGAAATCTTGGTACTATCGATCAGAAATACGACGTTGCCATCTCTACTGCCTGTGGTGCTCTCGACAACTTTGTCACAGAGACAGTAGAAGCTGGTCAGCAGTGTATCGAATACCTTCGAAAGAACAACGTGGGAAGAGGTAACTTCATCTGCTTGGACAAGCTAAGGACTCGAGACATGTCGCCAATCCAGACTCCCGAAAACGCTCCTCGCCTGTTTGACCTCGTCAAGACAAAGGAGGACAAGTTTCGACCAGCTTTCTACCATGCGATGCAAGACACACTGGTGGCCAACGACCTTGCACAGGCCAACAGGATCGCATACGGTGCCAAGCGATGGCGAGTTGTGACACTTGACGGAGAGCTCATTGACAAGTCCGGTACCATGTCCGGTGGTGGTACTACCGTCAAGAAGGGACTCATGTCTTCAAAGCCTGTCTCAGATATCAATCAAGAGCAGGTTGGCAAGCTTGAAAGCGACCGTGATGGATGGGAAGCCAAGTTCCAAGAGTTCCTAGAGTACCAGAGAGAATGTGAGACCCGCCTGAAGCAGCTGGGCGAGGAGATCCCACAACTCGACACCAAGATGCAGAAGCTCCATCTGGAGATCGAGAGCGCAACTCGCAATGTTGTTGATATCAAGCGACGAATGAAGGAGGTGAGCAAGGAGCACCAGCCTTCTGCAACGGACAACAGCCGCATCGCCACTCTAGAACAAGAGATTGCCAAACTCAACAAGTCACTCGAGAAGCTCCATGGAGAGACGCAGACTGCCGAGGACGAAATCAAGGCTCTTCAAGACAAGATCATGGAAGTTGGTGGTGAGAAGCTTCGATCGCAACGTGCCAAGGTCGACGCCATTAAGGAGGAGATCGCCTCAAATGCAGAGGAGATTTCTAATGCGGAAGTACGCAAAGTCAAGGCCGAAAAGCAAAAGATTAAGCTTGACAAGGATTTTGCAAAGGCTTCAAAGGAGCTTGAAGCCGCAGTCCACGAGCTTGAGCAGCTTGAAAACGACATCAACAACCAGGGCGAGAAGGCTGACGAGCTTCAGAGTCGAGTGAACGAGGCTGAAGAAGGCCTGGCTAGCAAGAAGAAGGAACTCAAAACCCTCAAAGCTGAGCTTGATGAAAAGACTTCTGAGCTCAATGAGACCAGGGCAGCAGAGATTGAGATGAAGAACAAGCTAGAGGAGAACCAAAAGGCCCTGTCTGAGAACCAGAAAGCGTTCAGGATGTGGAACAACAAACTCTCCAAGCTCGTTCTTCAGGACATTGATGAACTCATTGGCAATAAACCATCCAGCCAGCCCAGGACGAAGCAACGGACACAGGTAACAAACGGGGATGAAGACGACGATGCTGAGATGGAGGATGTGGACATGATGGATGCGCCCGAAGAGGCGGAGGAGGAGAAAGAGGAAGAGGAAGAGGAAGAGAATGATGACGAGCACACGAACGGTCAGCCAGACGAGTTTCCCCGATACACGCCGGATGAGCTTGCAGACATGAGCAAAGAAGTACTCAAGGGAGAGATTGCAGCTCTCGAGGAGAAGACACAGAACGTCAATGTTGACCTTGCTGTCCTCAGTGAATACCGTCGCCGAGTGGAAGAGCATGCGGCTCGTTCATCGGATCTTCAATCTGCCATCGCACAACGTGACGCAGCAAAGAAGCGGTGCGACGACCTGCGTCGCTTGCGGCTCGAAGGGTTCATGGAGGGATTCAGTGCGATCTCTCTGCGCCTCAAAGAGATGTATCAGATGATCACCATGGGTGGAAACGCAGAGCTGGAGCTTGTCGACAGTCTAGATCCCTTCAGCGAAGGCATCCTGTTTAGCGTGATGCCACCCAAGAAGAGCTGGAAGAACATCAGCAACCTTTCGGGTGGTGAAAAGACGCTGAGCAGTCTGGCTCTGGTGTTTGCTCTACACCACTACAAGCCGACACCACTGTATGTCATGGACGAGATCGATGCTGCCCTGGATTTCAGAAACGTGAGTATTACCATGATGTGAGACATTCGGTTACGATGCCAGTCACTGACGATTCTTTTTAGGTCTCGATCGTTGCCAATTACATCAAGGAGCGTACCAAGAACGCCCAGTTCATTGTCATTTCCTTGCGCAACAACATGTTTGAACTCGCTGCACGTCTCGTTGGCGTGTACAAGGTCAACCATATGACCAAGAGTGTGACGATTGAGAACAAGGACTATATTGTAAGACCACAGGCTCAGCAACAACAGCAACGGCTTCAAGCGGCGAATACAACGATACTGCCGATGAGATGATTTGTTTGAATGGTAATTGATGTGGATAGAGTGGTTACATATGATGATGGATGAATATGTGTTGGGTAGGGTGTTTGGCAGGTATGGATATGGGAATGCTTTAATGATATTATGGACGAATTATACCTTGATTTTGACACTTGATTCTTTTACATTCTCACGTATGTGTCAAAATTGTATTTTAACCAAACGTTCATGCTGCGGGGTTCCCGATATTGTTTTGGCAGCTGTCAATGCTGACCTTGCATGAAACACTACAGTAGGGAATGCATCAATCGAGCGGTTTGAGATCAGAGAGGGGGGTAACACAGACTCTGGTTCCTGGATCGTGGGACTGTCAGGGATTCTTGCCGATCCAGTGCTATGGCTTGAACACTTACTTCTTCTTGAAAAGAGGCAACCGAGAGAGTAATGGAAGACTCGGGGGTTACAGCGTGGTGTCTCGGCAGGATGCTTTAGTGCGAAGGTTGGTGATGCATGTCTCGCGGTTGGCTTCCTGTCTGGACTGAACGTCTTTTGCAATAGGCGGAGAGGGTGAAGCTTGAGAATGCTGGATGTTTATGAAGAAATGTTGTCAAAGAACTCTCCTTCTGGAGGCCTTGTGAAGCAACATAGGGGAGCTGTCTCTCGTATAAGTCGTCTCTCTGTCACTTTCATTCTGGTTTCGTTACCAGCTTCGACAACGGCAGATTTCCATCATGTGGCGGTACATGTTTCCTCTCGTTCTTTACTTCACACTCGTTCATGCATTCTTCTGGAATGACACTGTCTCTTGTCCTCATGATGCTCTATATACCTCTCTCCGGGACAATGATGTCGAGTTCTGCTCCAGTGTATTGGGGAGAAAGTCTTGCAGTGGGGGGTACACTACTCCGGAACAGTACGCAACATATAATTCGTCACAGGTTTCTTCCTATGTGAGTTTTCCTAGCATCATGCAATAGTATTTATTTAGAGCTGATAGGAGCCAGTGTGCTTGTGTCTTGACCAATTCAAGTATATGGACGACTACATCTGATATATCGACTTCTGATGGTGTTACTTCGACGGAGGGATATCCTTCAAATACTGGCATAGGTAGTGCCGTTGTGACGGAGTCTTCAAGAAATGTTGGTGGAAGGCCTAGCCCAGGCCGGTCGCTAAACCCTACGACTAGCTTTGCGAACGAGACTGGCTCTGGTCTGCCGCCACCATCTGGACCATGGAGTAACGATACATTGTCCTTTTCAGAATCAAATGCCGCTGCCACAGTGTCTTTCAGTAGATTCACTCTCTCATCCTCCTCGACAATTACAAACAGGCCATCAAATATTTGGGGAACAGGCCCTTTCACCGTTCCATGGAACACATCGAGAACCGGAATCACAGCTTCTGGCACTGGGGTATCAGCTGATCCCAGCATGTCCAATATTGTTGGGCCTGCCTCATCGCAAGATTCTTTAAGCTGGAACACTTCTAGTTTAACTATCGCCTCATCACAGCCCGGTGTCTCAACTTCAGCGTCTACCGTAGTTAGCTCTCGCACAGGCGGTGTGACTCCAAGTCAGTCGGTTTCTGGGTTGCCAGGGTGGAATTCTACTCTGCCATCAACGACTGCTTCTTTGATTGGAGTCAGCAGTGGAGAAACGATACCAAGTCAAACGGCTTCAGATGAACTGTCAAGTCAGACTGATAGCATTGGCTCTTTCACAAGTGGTTTTGGTATACCGTTCACCTCTGCTACCACTGGTAGTATCTCTCTATCAGCAGTCTCGGCGACTCTAGAACCGGCTTTAACAGCATCGCGGAGTTCCAACAGCAGCTCGATAATCACTAACAATACGTCGACCGCAACTGATTCTGGGTCACCTGCCGCGAATTTCACTCAAGTTACCTGGTCAGCAGCCGTTGCGCAAGAAACATGCCATACTCTCCCGAGAGACCCTGAGAATGACAGCACACGCCGTGCTCTTCTACTTAACTCGAGACTACGTGAAGACAACATCACAATACCGATCCCATATATCGAATCGGTCGAGTTTGAGAGCGAGGGACTGAATCCAATTCATCTTACAATGCGTGATGAAATTGACGAGTCGTACTATGTCGATATATCCAATGGGAGTCAGATCACTATCTTCGATATGGCCGGAAACTCCATGTCATTGAACTCCCAGGGCATGTACTTTTCAACAAGAGGCTGTACATATGGTTTCACCGTCAGAATTCGGGACATGTACGAGCAGATCACCGAATTAGCAGGTGTGCAGTGCGCGGGTATTCGTAACTTCAAGCGAACAGACGACCTGGAGTTTATCCAAGCCCTGAACATGGTCGACCAATGCGGTCAGCCCGTCACTAGAAGCATCCGACGGTATCCTCAGTTATTAGTTGGTGACACGGCTTGTACTGATATTGAAGTCGACGAGGCAATTGGCCACTGGGTATTTGACTGTACTTTTCCGGGCTCAGAATCCGGCCTGTTGCAGTGTCAATGGTCTATAGAGAACAACATTGTCGACTTCCTTACCCGAGATCCATTCGGCGGTTCTTGTCTGAGTATTCCCACGGTCATCACAACACTTGGTACTTCAGGGCGAGACCTCGTGGATGAGTCTGTCATCAGAAGAGAGTTGTCCAATCAAGGGCTCAACGATACTCAACAGACTGGAGCAGATGATGCAGTCGCTGCGTTTACGCAACTTTGGCTTGCATTGCAGCAGTTCTTCATGCTCGGCAAAGGGTTGACTGATCAAGACGAAGAGAGCAGTGCCCTTGAACAATATATCAACTTGTACAACACTCATCGCAGCTTTGACAACGACATATGCGAATCTCTTCACGCGAGCGAGATTCCTCTCAGTCTCAGCTTGATTGCAGGCGTGTCCAACATACCCTCCATAACAACCCTCAACTGGGCACCTGAGAACCCACCAACATACAACATAACCATCCAAGACTCGTCACAGATTGCGTGCTGTCCAGACCCTCAGGCTGCAGAGCGACAAGACGATACCTGTGAGTATCCAAACAGCGCGTTCATCTTGGGTACGGGGTGTATATGTGGAAAGGACGCAAGCGGCCAAGGCGTGGCATTCGAGTGGATGGAATGCAGAGCTTTGGAGAATGGTCAGGGGAGCTGTGGATCGAATGAAGATTGTGATGGAGGGCAAGTTTGCTTGACGGAATCTTGTTGTGAAGCAGGAGTTTGCGTTGATGCTTTAGCTTGCTCTCAGAATGGTACAGGATTGGTTCAGTTTCCAGGGGTAGTTGTAGGGTAAGGGGATATTCGACAATGCTTTGAGGCGAAGAAAAGAAGGTTCATATAATCTCGAGGGTATCGTTTTGTTTGGTCCTTCATATTCCAATCTCAATGTTACCTTTACTGTTCTTTCCATACCAACAAAGCCCAGGTTGATTTATTCTTGAGGGAGGCTCCATTCTCCCGATACGTTTTATAGTACTCACACTCTGTAGTTCATCATGTAGTCTCCAGTTAACGATGATCAAACGAGCAACCAGTGCATACCCTACAGTCCGTTGAGACGCAACAAGGATAGGATTTGACGATGATTTTGGCATAATTTAGACACAACATAACTGACTTATACATGATTGAATCACTGTGAACTTCAACATCGAAAGCATCACAACAATGGAAAAGAGTTTTCAGCAGAACAGTACGGTGTCCGTTTTATTTTTGGGCTCATTTTTGATTCGTCATCCCAATTGCTCATCACATCCGTTTTGAATGCATTCAACATAAACCAGACTCCATCCCAGAAAGAAACCCACTTAAGCCTTAGGTGTAGTGGGAACGATCTTCTTGCCGTCCTTGTTGTAGCGAACACGAGGGGGAGGGGCACGGTTGCGGCGACCGACAACGGATCGGACACTAGACATTTAAGGTCAGTAAACTTCAACATACCAGGACAAGTCCCGCTCTTGCTCAGCAAGAAGGGAGGAGTGTTCCAAAGTACGACCAAGGCTCTTCTGAAGCACATACGCAACCATGGCGCAGTTGTCACACTCCTAGGAAAGACAACGTACCGGACAATCTTGCCGTGAATGGCACAAGAGACGCAGTACTGCAGCTTCAGGTACATCTTGGGTACGGTGTACTCCGCGAAGACGGAGGCATCCGAGATGTCACCTAGATGATTTGTGAGCTGAAGTTTGGTGGTCAAGTGGCTTGTGAAAACGTACGAATAGCAGCAGACTCAACCATGTTTCGGATGGTGAATCTCTTGATAGCCTTGTCCTTGGGAGTGCAGCGAGAGCAGTTGCTGCATCGGACAGGCTTGACGTGGCCACGGCCCTTCTTGTTACGGCCGCTGGAGCATTGTTAGTTGACTGTGATCTGAGGCAAGATGCCAACCCAGGAAACCGAGCAATTATCGTCGCGTTCACTCCAAGTCCGTCGTCGTGAAGATGCCTGCGAACTATTTCATCGAAACATCGTGGGCGGCGGAGGGAACGACAACGATAAGGGTCGACGGTAGGCTGTTGGAGGCTGAGGGGAGGAAGTCGTACTTGTTCTTTCTCTTCTTGACCATTTTGACGGTTGCTGCTGAGGTTAATATTCAGATCCACGTGAAGAAGGAAAAGAAGAGAAAAGGAAAGGAAATCTCACATTGAAATGTGCGTTGTCAA
Organism: Fusarium penzigii; assembly: GCA_013623535.1. NCBI lineage: Eukaryota > Fungi > Ascomycota > Sordariomycetes > Hypocreales > Nectriaceae > Fusarium > Fusarium penzigii. The sequence goes on along the minus strand of JABFFC010000200.1, from coordinate 27,797 downwards.
ATGAGTTGAGTCCACTTCGGCTACCGTGCCTGATCGTAGGGCAAGTTACCTCGTTTTCTTCTCCACGCTTGTTTTCACACTTTGCCTGCAATTTTTTCCCGCCTGCTGCAGAGTGGGTTGGTGGGGGTTTGCCTCTTGCCCGCGTCGACAACCCTAGATCATGTGACCCACCCTTGCCCCCGTGTGCAATGAACTTCTGAACCAGCGCTACCTCCACCAAAAAGCCGAATCTTTCCATCAACCCGCACCATCTGAGGATTGCTTAGGAAGGCAGTAAATTTTTATTGTCGAGGTACGTCTGAAAGATGCTGCAAATTACCCTCGAGAGGGTGAGAGCTTCAATGCTTCTCACCTGAAGAGGTTGTTTTGTGCACTGCATTGCACCTTTTTTATTCCCCGTCGTTTCTCGACAACGCCGCATTTCCGTCGCTCGATTATCCCCACGAATCGAGTTGCGCGAACACTGGGCGTCGCGAGACAACACCATCAATTTGAAAAACTCGCGGACGACTTGAAATCTAACAGTCTCAGTTAGGCAAGATGCAGATCTTCGTCAAGACCCTCACGGGGAAGACCATCACCCTTGAGGTGGAGTCTTCCGACACTATCGACAATGTCAAGTCCAAGATCCAGGACAAGGAGGGCATCCCCCCTGACCAGCAGCGACTTATCTTTGCTGGTAAGCAGCTCGAGGACGGCCGAACCCTGAGCGACTACAACATCCAGAAGGAGTCTACCCTCCACCTGGTGCTCCGCCTCCGTGGTGGTGCCAAGAAGCGCAAGAAGAAGGTCTACACCACCCCCAAGAAGATCAAGCACAAGCGCAAGAAGACCAAGCTGGCTGTCCTCAAGTACTACAAGGTGGACTCTGACGGCAAGATCGAGCGTCTCCGCCGCGAGTGCCCCTCCGACACCGTAAGTTTTTAACATCTGAACAATAGCAACGAGCAAGTTTCTGACAATCTCGACAGTGTGGTGCCGGTGTCTTCATGGCTGCCATGCAGGATCGCCAGTACTGCGGCCGATGCCACCTCACCTACGTTTTCGACAAGCAATAAATGCATACATGACCGGGGGAATCTGATTCGCATTTGGGATGGAAATGACGGAACGGGTGCCAATTAAAACGGCGTTGATGTAGCGTGAAGCACATCTGGGATTGATAATGCATGCTTGATTGAGACGGCCAAACAAAAAAAGTTTTCCAAATGTGACTTTCATACCTGTGAAGTGAGATGCGAGTGATTGATTGATTGATTCTTTAACTTTTTAATTGACAGCCAAAGACACATGATCATGTACGACATCTCGAATCTTTTTTAGCACTAACTAATTTCCCAAGACATTTGCCAAACATGCACAGTTTTTCCACAGGCATTTCTCTCATTGCTCAATTATTTCGCAGCCTTGCAGAAATTCCCATTTGTGCCCAGATAATGCCCTTTTTCGCCAGAGCCTCGCTTACCTATCGTGGGCCTATCTTATCTCCTAGTCTCTGCAATTCCTTATCTCCATATTTTCTTCGATGGGTCCAACTTGAGAAGTGTTAGGCCAACGAACACACCCAGCATATCACGTTATGGTGAACCTCTTGTTTACTTTTAGTGATTGACATTTATTGTGTTTTCAACAGCGGGGTATTACTATCCCTGATTTTTGTAAAACATGGAAGTTACACAAATTCAAATGCCCTCAAACGCCCAAGAAAAAGTGAAAAGCCAAAAAGACCAAAATCCTACAAACTCCTTCAAGCAATCCCACAAGGGCCCTGGGATGCCCGCCTGTCCCGCGTAGACCGTTCCTCCCCAGCGAGTCTACCACTCTCAGACGTGCTGGCCAAGTAGAGATCTGAAGGAAGTCGACGTGGATGCTCGTTGAGATTCGCATGCTCAACTGTAGAGGACACTGATCGGGCGGGAGAGGCGGGCTGTACTCCATGTCCGGGCTTTTCCCCCTGCATGACGTCTATCGTGAATGAAGATGCTCCCTCATAATCTCCCAGTGACCCTGCTTCCAAAGCAATTGACTGCTCCGGAATGGTACGCCTCGCGGCATATCCGGAGGCTGGTAAGCGATCGGAAGAGCTCTACTCGTCATCCGCGGCCTTTGACTTTCTCTTCTTCTTCTTCTTCTTCTCGCCGTCAACCTCCTTGGACGCGGGAGCATCCTCCTCATCTCGCTTGCGCTTCTCCTTCTTGTCCTTCTTATCCTTCTTCTCTTTCTTTTCCTTCTTCTCCTTCTTGGAGGTTGCAGGGGCGTCGGCCATTTCCTCATCAGCCTCTTCGTTGCCGTCGCCAAGGATATCCATAACACTGCTCTGTAAAGTTGTTAGTAATTTTATTCTGGTGATATCAGTGTCTTCACATACCATAACATCGGCGTTCTTGGCAGGCTTCTTGCCAGTGGCGTAAAACTCTAATCGGTCCTCAACCTGCTGCTTGAGAGCCTCACCAAAGCGGGTAGAGGGCTCCTCGGAGAAGTTGTCGATACGGCTAGCCATTGAGCACTTGTTGGCGAGATATCGGGAAATGCGACCCTTGTTGCGGACACCAGCCTTGCCAATGAAGCTGCTGTGGTAGATGAGACCATACTTGGGGGTGTTGCTCTTGGTCTTGAGAGCACGGAAAAGAGCCTTCTCGGCACCGAGAATCTGGAGAGTAGAGGCAGGGTACTTGGACAAGTTGGTAAGAGAACCAGCGTGAGAGATGAGACGGGCGGCGACAGGAGTGCCAATGAGGGCCTGCAGGTTGGGTGCGATGGCGCCCATCTTCTTCTCAAGGTAAAGGTTGGTGGATCGGCGGTTGTCAGCCTGCTTGACAACAGCCTGGGCGAAGCCGTTGACAATCTCGAGATCAGCGGCAGAGATGTCCAGACCCATGGAGACCTTAGCGGCATCAATGATAGCTTGAGCCTTCTCACCATCCTCACCAAGGAGCGCGGCAAGATCATGGAGCTTGTCATCGTTCAAGCTCTTCTTGTCACCAATGGCCAGGACGAGCTTGCAGTAGGTGTAGTTGTCTGAGACAATCTTGACAAGCTCGGGGAAGTGCCAACCGTACCATTCACGGACGCGCATGTAGAACTGGTTCACGCCCTTGTCCTGGAAGTCGATGGTGGCGCTAGCCTGGAGAATGTGGTTGTCATTACGAGTGACGCTGAACTTGACCTTGGCGCGAGAGTAAGCGTGACCCATACCCAGACCAGCCTTCTCAACATCGCCATACTTGAGGCCGCCGAGAAGCTTGTCAGCGTGGAGTCGAATGCCTCGAATAACGTCGGCGACAATGTCAGAGGTGTCGGCAGTCTCGCACTCGATACCGGGGAAAGCGGCCTTGATGGAACCGGCCAAGTTCTTCTCGGAAACACCCAGAACAACCTTGGACTTCTTGCCGCTCGTCTGGGGGAGGTTAAGTTCGAGGACGGACTTGAGGTAATCCGAGACAATGCCCTCGGTGACAAGGTTGATGTTCTCAAGAGCCTCGACGTGACCCCTTGGCGATTGTTAACACATGAAACACTTCAATGCACGGCGCGGCGTATCGCTATTTACCTGAAAGGACTGAAGTTGGCCAGCTTGACCATCTTGCCGAACTTGGCGAGGTCGTTGGTAGCCTCTTGGGTATCCTTCAACTTCAAACCCACGGCATCCTGCTGGTGTACCACCTTGAAGATGGCATATCCCACAGGGGACTCGTAGAGGGCGTAATCGATGTGCGACATCTTGTCTTGTTCCCGATCGGTGTCGCAATTGGTAGGAATTCCGCGTCGGAGTGGGATTGGTGATGGCTTCAAGACTGAGATTTTCACACTTTTTTTTCCACGTCGAAAATTTCTGGCAGCTCCAAAGCTGGGTGCACGGACCATGGATCGAGCGTGGTGTGGTCACGTGGTGATAGTGGAGGCGTTGTCGATACCGGTGGATGCTCCTTCTGGAAAGGTTCAATATGGACGGGACCAATTCGTCAACAGGAATGAAACACTGCTTCAATCTTCAATTGTAAAGTTTTGATTATACATGACATTGCTTCTCAATTCATTCTTTGACTCTTCCTTTTGAATAATGTTTATCTCTAGCGATGGGTCATTCATTTCATTGTATTGCATTCTTGAAGCTATCTACCTCTCGACCAATTTTTATCAGTCGCTAGGAAAGCCACTGCGCAAGTTATCATACTTGGTCGCAGGGTACTCGAGACAGTTGTTCTGTCTCATCAGAGCATGAGGGCCTCCAAACGATCTTACGACCGTCGTGATCAGGCTCTGATCTCCTTCCTTATCCGAGCTGCTCTCCCACCACATGGCTCCTCCTAGACGATGCTGCTTGATGTACTCGGCCTTGGTCCAAGCCATGTGAGGCGTGTCGTAAGTCACCATTGTTCGTGTCTGAGGATTGTAACAGTAGCTCGCACCGCATGCGTTGTCGCTATACTCTTGAGCCCCCTCGAGAGGAAGCTTCTTGTAGTCATAAACGCCCCGCTCCCAGTTTCCTTCTCCCACGCCCTGGTATGGGTGGCCAGGTCCGTTGGTGTTTTCAAAGGCACGACCGTACAGAGGCATACCGATTACAAGCTTCTGTGGAGCTACACCGCTGCGAGTGTAGAATTCAATGGCAGCTGATGTGGAAAAGGGTGTTGAGGCAGGGTTGTCCCTCGAGGGATACAGGTTTGCCTGATGACCAGCAACCTGGTCCCACGAGCCGGCGTAATCATAAGCCATCAGGTTCCAGAAGTCGAGATAACGATCCATGCCTCGGATATCGAGCTTCTGGAAGTTTGAAGGGCCAGCAGGGCATGCCACCGTCAATTCAAAGTGGTATGGGCTGCTCAGGGTCTGGGCATATGCGTCCATTTCACGCCGAACAGCGGCAAGGAGCTCAACAAAGTCCCTCGCTTGGTTTGAATCTTGGGGGTACTCCCAGTCAATGTCTATGCCGTCAAATCCGAGATTCTTGATGAGATCCACACTGGCCTTGGCAAATGTATCACGGCCTTGGGGTGTGCTGGCCGGACTGGCAAAGTTGGAAGAGTAGGTCCATCCACCAACTGAAAGAAGGACTTTTAGGTTGCGGTTGCGTTTCTTGAGGAGATTGAGCTGCTTGAGACAGCCGTACAGGTTGGTCCCGGAATCATTCCAAGAATCGCCACCCCAGTGAATGTCCGTGTCCGCCCAAGTATCTGTCAGATGGCTGTGGATTGTGGATTGTGTGAGCAGATGTCAATCAAGCTGGGGTATAGAAAACTCACACTTCGCCGCTGTCACTGCGGACGTTGGCAAATGAATAGAGGATATGAGTGAGGTTCTCAACAGGAAGATCCTGGGGTCGATGCTTGCGAGCATATATGGCCCTGAAATTGTTAGGTTGAAGTGAGCTGACCAAGTATGATCTTGATGCTTACCAGTTGACGTAGTACGCAACTGTACGGAATCCTTCAGGACCTCCACCCATTTTTATTGATGATTTTGTTTTGAAGAAAGAATTGGATGAAAAGAGAGATGATAGCAAGACGAAGAAAGCCCCTATTAGTATTAGACGGGGAAAGGTGATGTGTTGTCGTTGCAGGAAATTCGTCTTGGGCGATGGAAACAATGAGGAGCTCGGAGGGGTTGGTCAGTGAGTTGTAGGTGGGGAAATGCTTGGAAAGAATCCAAGATGAGGACAGTCGTCTTAGGACAAAAAGGGACTTGATAAATGCCGAGTATGTACTTGAGGGAAAAGGATGATTTGCTGTGTTTTTCTAAAAGGTTTGATTTGTTGAACAGCTGCTTGTTTCTTGGATAAAATGAAACATGGAGGCAGCCCAATGCCAACAGCACTGCCAATATTCTAAGGAGGCTGCGTCGTCATCTTTTAGTGATTGGACCTGGTCCTTGGAACGCTCCAGCTGTAAAAGGTGGCGGTGCGGCCAGCCAAGTGGCAATGCGACTGGGCTTTAGCGTGGGTGGACAGTGCTCCTTCACAGGTGATTGATGGGCAGGGAGCAGGGTAGGCAAACTTGATTCAACAAATCTACCAGTGTTCAAGAGATGATCATGGCGTCGATATCGGTACTGTTGATTCAGGAAAGGGCGGAAGTATTCTAATTTTAGAATATCTTGCGATTCTTTTCGACCAGCATTTTCAGATTTGAAGTCAATTACCATTTCTTCTCTGATTGGACTCTTGGGCTCAAGCTATTCAGAAGTTATAAGTGAGTAAGAATAAATTGAAAAGCTGCCCATTGTGTTGCAATGTTGGGGATTTTCACATCACACAGAGGACAAGCTGTGAAATCCGTTGGCTGTTCACGTTGCCGAATGAACAGCCATCAATTATATGTTCATATTCATATTATGTTCGCCAGTCTATCTATAAACCCATGCAAATTGGTAGTTACCAACCCATATTCTTAAAACACATAAAGGAAATCTTCATTCTCAAGATCAGTGATATCTTCAAATGCCTTCCCTTCATGCTTATCGACGTCCCTTGAATCTTGGCCGGCAGAGACTTCTCCCTCTTGGTCATTCTCCATCTCTCTTGATCTCTCTCGTTGCATAGCCTTTCCCATGGACTCAATTCTCTCCACCTCCTCAGCTGTCTCAAGACTTCTATCAACGAGCATTGCGCTCTTGCCTAGTGCAACTCGCTGTCGACTATGCATTCGATTCAGACTCCTGAGATGATACGAGGTACAGACGACGAGACCAATGACAATAACAAAGAGTGCAAGATTGCTCCGCAAACCCCGCGAATACGCCGGTGCCTCATCAGGGGAGTAGAGAAGAGGTCCGATGATGTTCCCAGCTGATGCGCCGATGAAGACAAGGGCAGAAGTAGACTTGCGTTTCGTGTCGCCTGCCGTATTTTGTGCTGACCAAGAGTATAGTAATGGTGCTGCGAATGATTAGCATGCTGGTGACTGCACAAGAATGATATTCTAACGTACTAATACCAGTGTAAGTCGATAGGCAAAAATATCCAGCAAGAAGGATACCCTTGTTCTTAACCTCGTGAGGAAAGTGTAAAAGTATACCGCATCCCACAATCGGGGGAATGCATAGAAATGCAATAACTGGGCCCTTGAGCTTCCATTTCATGGAAATGTATGCGCTGACAGAGACGGTTATAATATGTGAAATACCAACCGGAATGTTGAACAGCATAGTGCGAAATGGGTCTGTGACAAATGACTTGATGATCAGGGGCCCAAATGTCGATATTCCATTTGATGGCACCGAGATGCAGAATATCATGGAAAACCAGAGCCACGTTTTGAGGTCCATTATAGTCTCTTTGACATGAGAAAACCTCCACTCCCTGGACATAACACCCATTTGGTTATCACGGAGTCTTCCAATCGCGATAATTTTGTCCTCGTCGCTGAGAAATCGAGCCTCAGTGGGAGAATCCGGCATCCAGATGAACATCATGAATGCAACCCCAACAGTAATGGTGCCGAAGAACAGAAAAATGATCTACTCAAGGTTTAGATGGGCTGCAAAGGCCGGGACCAAAAGCCATACCTGATACGGTTTTAGAGGGGACTCTATCTTTGCAAGTCCATATGTGATGAGACTTCCAAGCTACGTCGATGGTAGTCAGTTACGGCCGTTCAAATTTACCAGGAAGTACTACGCACCACCCAGGTCAACCCATTCATGCAGTACCAGGAACCGATTCTCATTGTCTGTTCCCTTGATGGAGTTAGCATCTTGCTAGCGCGTACAGTACCGGGAAGTATACCTTCTCCTCCACCACATCTGGGTGATAGCCACGAAGCTTGGTCCAATACTAGCCTCAAAAGCACCAAGAAAGAACCTCGCAGCCATCAGCTGCTGAAAAGTACGAGCCCAAGTCATGCCAGCAAGAGTCAACCCCCAGGCAAGAACCATGACACTTGTTAGCTTGCCGACAGGTAGCTTCACTAATGCAAGCGCCAGGGGCAGCTGCATCACCAGCTGGGCCAAGAAGACGATGCTACCAAGCCAAGAATACTGGTCACCCTCAAGACCAGTGTCGTCTATTAACCCAAAAACGGATGCATATGACAGTGTTGCCTTGTCGAGAGCCTGAAGGAAGTACACAGCTAACATCAAGGGGAGCAAAGCAATGTCGATGCGACGGAGGACGCGGTCATTATCGGCCGGCGAAACGGAGATATGCTCATCGGGGGACCGTCCCATCTTGATGAGCATCATGGCGGCAGCATCGCGATGTGTACCTGAGCCAGACATGACATTTTGTCGTGGGCGGGATGCACTCTCACCATCCGGACTATCCATATCGTCTGTAAGAAGAGGCCGGTAATAAGATGAGGAGGGACGAGATGGCAACACAGCCAAAGTCCCACGGGGACCGCCAAACCATCTTCGTAACATGGCAGACTGTCAAAGCCCCAACGGGCGAGACGTCTCCTTTTTCTCGCGTGAAAAGAAAGCAATAGACCTAAAGAAATGGTGGAAAGGTGCTGCAGGTTGAAGTTTATCTTTTGATGTATGGATGGTCATTTGATGGTAAGGGTGTTTGTGTTGGTGGAAAAGGTGCGATGACGTCGGTCTGGCCGCGTTTTAATTGGTCGGGGGCTTGTTGTAGTGCAGGTGCGCCTGCATGGCAGGTGCCAACCTATCTAGGTAGACAGGCAGCTTCCGTCCCCAGTTCCCCTACCATTTAACCGTTAGTTGTTTAGGTAGTGGTCGGGGATAAAGAAGGGCCGCTGTCACACAAAACAGAACGGAAGCTAGCAATTTCAGGTGTCCCAAACCTGAAGACTGCCATCCAACCAACCTGTCAGAGTTTGTGATGTCTCGCTACACCGTGGCACGGCTTACCATTTCTGGTGATGCCACGAACAATGTGCACGTTACCCCTCTGTCATGATAGGGAAAATGGCTTCACCAAATGGTTCGTTTACTCTCGGCGGGCATGGGCCATTACTGCATAACCCCCACCTAGGTACACCTAACAACTGTTCAAACCCTGGTCCAGCACATGCACACGACAAACCCTCGCGAAAATCCAGGCATGCGTCAACGAACAAAGGAAACCCTCGGCGGAGGGACCAGCTTTTTACCCGCTAATTACTACTGTAACTTCCGTGGCAACTCGTCCCATAGTCTGGCCCCCGAATTGCCGGGGTGGTCAGTCCTGGACGGCGGTTAGTCCACCACTCAATCATGTTCGACCGTGACATCCAGCATATCGGACAAGGCCCAATACGGGAATATCATCGGCCGACCTGGCTCTCCGCCGAGACAAGACTGAAATGAACGTGTGAGCCTGGCTATAAGAAGTAATCTAGATTCAAGACATGTCTGAGCCTTGTCACTCAGTATCTGGGCGGTCTTTGGACATAGTTTGACTACCGACTGTATCCCAGAGTTACCCGCTTGTCACCTCGTCCATGGTGCCAGGTCATCACCAAAAAAGGACTTATCTTTCGCTGCCAATTGTTTATGGCCTTCGCTCAAGTTATTTCATTCGTCAACAAGACTCATCTGGAAATTCATGGCAGGGGCATATCCTTGCACTGCATCGAGGCTATCTCATGGGCAAGACAAGACAATGTTCCAACAGATGCTATGCTTGAACCAACACGTTGATCACGACCAATACTGGTCTGCCTTGACCCCACTAGGGTTGTGAGCAAAGCTTGCGTTCCTCGCCCAAAAATCGGGAAGAACAAGAAAAAGAAAGCAGAAAGGATGATGTGAGATGTGTCAATATGGTACGGACAATGCTGATGTGAGATTTACTCCTGACTTCCTCTCCACTTCAAACCCCGAGGTGGGCGTTACTTGGGCGAGTTTTCATTCCTTGCTCCGGTGTTTTCCTTATTCGTGTATACCCTCCCGGGCGTAGGGATTCGACTCAGCTCCTGCAAGTGCGTCTTAAACACGAACTCCGAACCAACACAACGGATCATGTTGGTGATAATCTGCGCTACGTTCCGTTGAAGAAACGCCTCCCCTCTGTTAGTGCAAGGGAAGCCGGCGATTGTTTGCTGCAAGAAACGTCAGTGACTTGGCATGCCAGCCACAAGGGAAAAAGTGCAAACTTGTTGGTCCTTCGAGGGACATAAAGGGACCATGGCTTCATCCCCAAGCCCCAGCCGTTGTTGGCTTGTCCCTTTCCTCTGCCTCCTTATACTTTTGGGACTTGAAAAACAACCATGGTCTACTCACTGACCCTCTTCGGGTTGGGAGCCCTCGCAATCTCTCTCTTGGTTCTGCACATCAGAAGTCTTCTGAGAAAACAACCTATTCCCGGAATACCGTACAATGAGCAGGCAACTTCCAGACTTCTTGGAGACGTTGTCGACATCAAGGCTGCCAAATACAGACGACCTTGGATATGGAATCAACCTCGGAACCATGGCTCACCTATCTCACAGCTCTTTCTGCACCCGTACGAAAAGCCCAGTGTAGTTGTGTCTGACTATCGTGAGATTGTTGACATATGTTCTCGTCGCCTGAAAGAATTTGATCGGGGAACACGAAATAAAGAATGTGTTGGGCTAGTAGCTCCGAACTTTCATTTCACCATGGAGTCAAGAGACCCTCGTTTCAAGGTCCACAAGGAGCTCATTAGGGATTTGATGACACCGACGTTCCTCCATCAGGTATTATATTCCCGCCTCACAAGTTACACAAATGGTTGGTTACTGACCACAGGAACAGGTGTCTGGCCCACGAGTGTACGAGAGAGCATCCAGCCTAATTCATCTCTGGTCTCTAAAGCACGACCTTGGTCGGGGTTGTGCTTTCGAGGCTGGCCACGACCTTTATCTGGCGACACTCGACATTATATGCAGCGTGTCGTTTGGAGTTGATGAAGGGAAAGCCTCCCTACAGCACGAGATCTCTCACCTATCAGCACCTGGAATGGCAGGCTATGTGAATTCAGATGGCTCTGTAACATTCCCTCCAAGTCCCGCCGACCCCGAAATCGAGGCGTTGTTCGATCTTCCGGAAATGATTGCAGTCGCCCAACGCAGTCCGTTTCCATACCTGAGCCAGCATCTAGCCATACTGAAACCGAAACACGCAAAGGCATGGTGGTATCGAAGACGCCTAGTCCGAAGACAGATTGCATCCAGTGTCAAGAAGCTCCGCGAATGTGGTGAGCGGAGGTGCGAGAATGCCTTGGATCAGTTGCTTTGGCGAGAGATGAATGCGGCCAAGAGGCTTGATCGCGAGCCCGACTTCTATTCATCCGACATTCAAGATGAGGTATGCACCTGCTATGCAAACAAATCACGCGGACCAACTAACAAGTTCAAGTTGATGGGATTTCTGCTTGGTGGCCATGACACAACAGCTACAGTTCTGTCGTGGTGGATGAAGCATATTTCTCGACACCAGCAAGTCCAAGATCGATTGCGAAGAGACCTATTCCAGGCGCACAAAGCTGCTCATGAACAGGGTCGATGGCCGACTCTGGACGAGATTGTGTCTACCCCAATCCCCTACCTCGATGCAGTCATGGAAGAAACTCTCCGACATGCTGCAGTTGCCACACTCATCATTAGGAAGACCCTTTGTGATACAGAGATCCTTGGTCGTCCCGTGCCAAAGGATGTTAACATCATACTAACCTTGACTGGGCCATCGTTGAAAGAGCCTGCTATTGACATCCCAGAGTATCTGAGAACACCAGGATGTCAAAAGGACAAAGACCGGGTCCCAGCTTGGGGTGATGATGTTGCCGAATATAAACCCGAGCGATGGCTCGCAGTCAAGACAGACGAGTCGGGTGCATCACGGGAGGTCTTTTGTCCCAATGCAGGCCCAAATCTGGCATTCTCTTCGGGTCCTCGGCAATGCTTTGGTAAAAGATTGGCCTACCTGGAAATGCGTACCGTGATCACGCTCCTCTTGTGGAACTTTGTGATTGAGGGGCTAAGCGGGGAGTTGGATGGGGATGATCTGATTGAGCGTTTGGTTACTCTTCCAAAGAACTGCTATGCCAAGCTGCGCAGGGTTTAAAAGGTTGATATATTTATAGGGCCTGTCGGTTAATTTTAGAAGAGCTCTATTCGGTTAAAGGAGTACCATTTGCTCTTGATGATAGGGTTGGAGTGCTATGTCCTAGAATGATTATGACATGAACGACTGTTTACGCATGTAAGAGGATTACTCGTGCTGGCATGGGAGGGTCATGTTCCCACGGTAGAATGAGTATCAGAGCTGATATATATTCAATCAATTGGACTGGAAGTAAGAATGCACAAGCATCGTTCTTTTTCTCCGATAGTGAATTTATTATGAGGTTTACCTGGCTCAGAAAACGATGTCAATCAATGGTCTCATGGCACCAGCCCTTTGAATAATCAACTTTCCGAGATTTCTTATAACTTCTTTCATGATGGCATTACTTCTTGGTTGATATTTAAACGAAAATTCTCTTGTTCGAATACCGTTTGGAAGTATAGACTGTTTTATTGATAAAGGAACCAACAAGCGGAAACGGTTCGGTCACAAGAACAAGTCCCGAGGTTGTCCACTTGGCTTAGCTGCTGTAACTTCCGGGTTTTGCAGCAACGTCTCTTACAATACCAATTACTACACCTCAATAAACGTCATACACAGTCACTGTTCATATTCTTCACACAACAGATAACTGTCTACAAATGGGGGGCTTTTGAATTATTTACTTGGAATTATATAAAGCATCCACTGCATGATATCGTCTCATTCGCTTTATTCATGTCTCGATTGGCAATCAGTTCTGTCTGGCGCTCTGGCCGGCCCCTCTTTACCTCAACCCGACCTTCGCCAGTGCGAATTATTCAACATGGGTCCCCTTCGATACGCTCAAGAAGCATCATGAGCATGGCCGGTTTCACGGAGAACCAGCTCATGGTGAGAGAAGCCGTTAGCCAGGTGTGCTCCGAGTTTCCGAACACTTACTGGCAGGAACACGACCAGGACGAGAAAGACCCTAAAGAATTCCACGCTGCACTGGCGAAGGATGGATGGTTGGGCATAGCTCTTCCAGAATCTTTGGGTGGTTCAGGTCTTGGTATTTCCGAAGCGACGATGATGATGCAGACTATCGCTGAGTCCGGGGCTGGTATGGCTGGGGCGCAATCTATACATGCTAATGTTTACGCGACACAACCTCTGGCCAAGTTTGGCACACGAGAGCAATTGGAAACAACCATCCCAAATATTGTCTCTGGCAAGTGGAGGGTGTGCTTTGGAGTTACAGAACCAAACGCTGGACTCGACACCCTTCGTCTCGGGACGTTGGCCAAGAAGAACTCAGATGGCTCTTATAGTGTCACGGGCCAGAAGATCTGGATTACTTGTGCGCAGGTTGCGTCGAAAATGATCCTACTTGCAAGGACTACGCCTCTAGAGGAGGTTGAGAAACCGAGTGAGGGACTTTCACTCTTTTGCATCAATCTCGATAAGAGTAATCCTGGCCTTAAATTGCGAAGGATTAAGAAGATGGGGGGTCGCGCTGTTGATGCCAACGAAGTATTCTTCGATAATTATTACATCCCAGCTGATTCCCTAATCGGAGAGGAAGGCAAGGGTTTCAAAATGATTCTCCATGGTATAAATGCCGAGAGGTGTCTTCTCGCCGGCGAAGCCCTCGGTCTCGGGTACGCAGCCCTCACCCGAGCCAGCGACTACGCCCGTGACAGAGTAGTTTTCCAACGCCCCATCGGACAGAACCAGGCCATAGCACATCCCCTCGCCGACGCCTACATGAAGCTCGAGGGTGCCAAGCTAGCAACATACCACGCAGCAAGGCTCTACGACGAGGGCGTGGACGAGGTCGGTGTTGCGGCGAATAGCGCAAAGTACATGGCAGCCGAAGCGGCGTTTACGGCGTGCGAGAGAGCGGTTCTGACACACGGGGGGATGGGATATGCGATGGAGTATGATGTTGAGAGGTGGTTTAGAGAGTGTCTCGTGCCAAGGATTGCGCCGGTGAGTAGGGAGATGATATTGAATTATATAAGTGAGAGGGTACTCAAACTACCAAGGAGTTATTAAACATGTTTAGAACAGTAGTAAGATAAGATTTGATCGAAATAGAGAAACGCGTATTCCAATCTGTCATACTTTCAATCATCCAGTCTGTGGTCTCCCATGTGAAGTCACTGTCCTAGACTCTGGAGTAACCGAAACGGCCCCGCCTCCGGAGTTTCGCCCCGGATAATGGAAGCCGTCTTAATGATTATTTCCGTTAACACATTCAGTCATGACCTCTATCTTGTCATCATATTCTGCATCATCAATTCATACGTTCAGCGCATTGCAATTCCTCACTTTGGTCCCTCAGCAATTACAAGCAGCTCTCAGCCATGTCTAGAATACTTCGATCCACAGCTATTCCCCCTCGGCGCATCATCCAGCATCATCGCGCATTTGCTTCCAAGTCCACCGCATCTGACGCAGCATCTCGTCTCCTCGACACGTTCGCCAACAAATCTATAAGTCGCCGTCAATTAATCGACGCAAACCAACTTCAAAAATTGGCGTTAACTCTTGGTCGCCCCATTCTCAACGGCACAGACATTTCTGAACGTCCTCCGATCTCTGGAACGCCTCTTCCTCCAGGTTACCACCTCGTCTATCTGACACCCGGCCAAACAGAGAACGAACTTGGTCAAGATGGAACAGATCGCACTTTCAATGCCCCGGAGCCATTCACAAGAAGAATGTGGGCAGGAGGGAAAATGACATGGTCAGATGTGAAACTAAAGGTTGGTGATGAGGTGGAGGAGAAGACGACGTTGCTGAATGCTACGGCGAAGAAGAGTAGATCAGCTGGTGAGATGGTTCTTGTGGATGTAGAAAAGGAGTTTTGGGGACGGGAAGGGTTGGCTTTGAGGGATAGAAGGTCCTGGGTTTTCAGACCAGAGATTGATCCTGATGTTGTCGTAGAGACACCAAAACCTCTACAGAACGTTGTGCGAGGGCCGTCTTCTGTGAAGGATTTGAAGGATGATAGTTCAGGTAAGTTATTTCACCGAAGCATGACATATCCCAGCTCACACAAGACAGATTTTACAGCCCGCGAGTTACGTTGGTCACCGGTTGGCTTATTCCGTTTCTCTGCACTCACATTCAACGGACATATGATTCACTACAACGAGGATTGGACGAAAAGAGTGGAAGGTCATCCAGGTGTGGTCGTTCACGGACCGCTCAATCTTATCAACTTGTTAGACTACTGGAGGGATGTGCACGGGAATGGTGAGAGCCCTAGGGACATCACATATAGAGCCATGTCTCCGATATATGCTGGGGAGACCTATAATATCAAGACAGAAGGAGTAAGAGACACGGATGCTGGGAAGGTGTTTGACGTGGTTGTTGTCAAGAATGGGGTGCTGTGTATGAAAAGTGAGATTCTAGCATAGCCGACCCCGAGATATATAATCAAAGGAACCAACGTGAAAGGACAACGGACAGGATGGGTACTTGTATTGTAATACGCCCTCTATATTTTGGTGACCAATGGAAATACCATTTCTGAAGACAGTGCGCCTTAACCATGCAACCCTAACAGCGATGTTATGCTTCAAGCCAACAATACCTGATGCTCTAGTGTACACGGTTCTGATTCTACTAGACTCGCTAAATATGTCTAAATCTAAGCAAGAAGCATGCGAGAAGGATCCTCAACGAACTTCTTGACAATGTTCAAGAAAGCGACCGCATCGCGATTGTCAATGAGACGGTGGTCGTATGTCAAACTGACGTACATCATCTACAGTGGTATTAGATACTACTTCTCGTAGGAAGGAGTTTAAACTTACGGGTCGGATCTCGGCCTGCCCATTGACGGCCACAACACGCTGCTGGATACCGTTCATGTTGAAGACAGCGGCCTGGGGGTAGTTGATCAAGGGGGTTCCGAACATGGAACCGAAGATACCGGGGTTGCTGATGGAGAAGTTGCCACCCTCGAGATCTCCCATGGTGAGCTTGCCATCACGGGCCTATGGTATGCATTAGCACCTGGAACGATATGGAACAAAATCCGTTCTCAACTCACCTTCTTAGCAAGAGCAGCAACCTCACGCTCCAACTCAACAATGCTCAAGGAGTGACCATTCTTCAAAACAGGGGTAACAAGTCCCTTGGGACCCGAAACAGCAATGCTGATGTCGACGTAATCACGGTACGTGATGACCTCCTTCTCCGTATCGATCGAAGCATTCACCTGGGGAACCTGCTGAGCGGCAATAGTGGTAGCCTTGGTGAAAGCGCCCATGTAGCCCAGCCGAACGCCGTGCTCCTCCATGACCTCGTCGCGGTACTTGGCGCGCCAGGCCATGAGGTTGGTCATGTCGATCTCCTGAATTGCTGTTAGGGAAGCGCAAGTGTTCTGAGACTGCTTGAGACGGCTGGCGATGGTTTTGCGCATACGAGAGAGTTTCTCCTAATAATGTGGTTAGCAATGGGTTTGGTAGAAGGGGAGAAGTAACAAAACGTACGGTGCGCTCGCCTCGTGAAGGACTGGATGAGGCGCTGGAGGTTGAGGGCTCGGGTTTGGACTCCTTGGGAGGTGAAGGCTTGGAGGGTGCAGCAGGCTTCTCTTGGGGCTTCTCCTGAGCTTTCTCCTCGGGCTTGGGGGCCTCAGCAGGTTTTGACTCCTCCTTCTTAGGCTCCTCCTTGTTTGATTCTTCCTTTTTAGGCTCCTCGCTCTTGTTGCTTTCTGAAGCACCACCCTTTGCATCCTCACCGGTCAGAATACGTGCAAGGTCCTGTCCGACAACGACGGTGTCACCCTCTGCAGCGAAGTACTCTGCAATGACGGCGTCACTGGGAGCATTGACAGCAACGTCAATCTTGTCCGTCTCGATGCTCGCAATCTCTTCGTCGGCCTCGATTCGGTCGCCGACCTTTTTGGGTAGTGATGATAGGGTTCCCTCTTTAATGGACTCGGCCATTTCAGGGACCTTGACTATAACTTCTTCATTGCGGATGCTTGAGTAGCTAAAGAGACGGCGTTGGGGATCGCGCTGGACGAGCTGGGCGCTGTGGGTGAGGGCGAGACGCTGGGCGGGAAGAGTTCTGGAAGCGGCGCGGGGGAGGTTTAGAAGGCCATTGAAGGCTCTGGAGCGGATTGCTGAAGCCATGGTGACTATGGGTTGTGGTGAGGCCAGGGGAGAGGAGGAAGGTGAAGGATTGCGACAAAGTGGTGAAGACAAAGTTACATACCGGGCGGGTCGGATTATGATGGCATCGCACGGACATGCAAATCCCCATAGCCGGAGCTCGCGGTCCACACATTTCACACAATTGAATGTGGACTGCAGGTCATAATCATGAACTAGACATCATAATATGAATCCATTTCTTGTGGGTAATGGTAACTTCATTTTTATAGGTTCTCTTTCAGGGCATGACAGACAGCAACAACAACAACAACAACATCGTATAAAACAGTTCTGGGCCTCAGTACCAATTGTAAGAGCAGGCGCCTGAGAGACACCTGGTGTGACCCTGCTGGGTACCTTCGTTTTATATGTGGTTCATTATTGGTGCGATTGTTCTGTGTACAAATGCTATCTGCAAGCTGCCCACTCATATTAAAAGTGAAAGAAAAAGAAAAGAAAGAACTAGAATTTGGTCATCACGAACCTTGGTAGCAGACTTTCAATGTACTGGGATACTGCAGCACCAAGGCACAAGACACGGAACGAGAACCTGCATTGGGGGCCAACTGAGTAGTAATAATATGGCTCGAGGTTTATACTTCACGATTCCTTCTTTGAATAATAATTCCCTAATTGAGTTCAAGTTCAGATCTGCAATGTTGTATCTCTTCCCATCATTCTGATTCGAAACTGTGAATTCAGCAAGCTTGGCTCTCGCGACAAAGGACCGGCTTAACCGGACATTGAAACCCGTCATGGGCCGACACAAACAATTATCACTCTAAAAGAGCTGCTTTTATGGAAACAATAAACTACTAGTATTGCTAATTTGGAAATTGGCTTGTTTGTACACATTGACCCAGCTAGAGCTCCTGAGAATAGTTGGCATGAAGCTGTCCCTTGTGTCATGATTTCATCGAGCGGCAATGTTCGGCCTAAACATATATCATGAGTTGGGGTAATTTCTCATCCACATGATTGGCTCCATGACTTTCTTGTTGAGTGAATAAAATTAATGTCTTGAAAATTGTATTGACAGTATTTCGTTCTATGGTAAATATACGCTATTTAATTGACCCCCAAACGCCTCTAGTGATTCTACGCCCAGATATGAGCTCTAAATTTGTATAACAAATGAGATAATGCCAATGCTTCGTGAGTCTATGCAGCTTGCGCGTCAAGACAAACAACGCTGCCCTTCTCCTTCTCATGGACTGTCTTGACAGCCTCATGTCGACCATGCTCCTTCAGCTCAGCCTGCTTGTTCAGGAAGCTAAGGTATGTCTGCCACCCGACTGCGACAACACCATGACATGCGCTGCGGTACTCGACAGGAACAAAACTGAAGCTGAAAGCAGTGACGATGGGCCACAGCTTGGCTGAGTTGACGATGCTGGTTGGGACGGTATCCTTGATGCGCTGGATGGTACCCTGCAAGTTCTCGCCAGAGAGGATGGCCTGGCTGCCGAAGAAGTAGGAGTTGAAGATGGGTGTGAAGACAGCCTGATTGACGGCAATCTTTGTGGCGAGTGAGAGTAGTCGTGATGAGTAGTTGAAGCTATGTGATAGCCAGATGAACCTAAAAAGCCGTTAGATTTCTCCTCCAGTATCAAGTAAGTGATGTCAACTTACCACTTATACGTCGGCAACGCAGCAGCAGCACCAATGACAACACTCCTCCCCGTGCGCACAGCATCATACTCATCACCACCCACATACTGCGCACTCATATCCGCACAGAAATAGATGAAGACAGCCGTCCAAAACTGTGTCGCAAGCGGTCTCCTACTCTGTGATCTAGCATACGCCCTCGCCCCCGTCGTCAAAGGTCCCAAACGCTGCCATATCGGTAGAGGCGCGACAGTTCCGGGAACGGGGATTGTCTCCTCCGGCTTCACTCGGTTGGACTGGAGACGTCGGTGGATGGGGACCCGGAGACGGAGGGTGAGACTGGGTCTCGGGAGGCCTGCGCGAAACATGATGTTGTTGTATTGGCGTATAAAATTGCAAGAGCGGGGGGGAAAGGGAAATAAAAATAAAAGAATGCGATATTAAGGTACGAGAAACATAATTAAGATGTTCAGGTTATCAATCTAAATTGATTAGAACGAAAGGGGGTTTAATTAGTTTTGAGTAAAATGTTGTCATGTCTTGGTGGGATGGCCGAATTCGGGGGCGTTGAAACAGTCAAGAAAATTTCAAGTTTAGTCGGATATATTCGGCCAAATCGGCTAGTCTTATCGGCAAATCCGATCAACATAGCGAAATAGGCAGGTGGGGTAGAGAGATTGGCGAATAATCACCTCGGTGGAAATCGAACCCCGTTTTGACTCATGCTGTCTGTATGTTTGTCTGTCTATCGAGAACTCATGATGGAAATTATCTGCTTCAATAAAGGTCGTACTATTTATACATGTTCATACAAAAGAAAGGTAAGAAAGAAGAAAGAAGGTAACATAAACTGAAGCTTGTCCTAGCTTCGCTTATCACTCACAAAATGATCATTCACCCCTGAACGCCATCCATGCATCCTTGGATATGCATCAAAATCATCAAAAGAAATCCTCTTCATCTTCATCCAGCAACCCCATTCCACTATCCCGTCCCCTCTTTCTGCTCGTCCTTCGAGCAAGCCCACCCGAAAAGTAACCGCCTGTTCGCACGACAGGACCTGGCGGCGTGGTGGACTGCTCATTCTCGGGCTTCCTGAGAAAATCTTGGCTCATGGCCACAACACGCTGAAGTTCTTCCTTCATCGAGTCAATGACCTCCTTGGCCTTCTCCTTCTCTTTGTCCATTTGTACTTTGAGACCGCCGTTTTCAACTCGGAGACTGCAGATCTTGGCGTGTGCTGTCCGTAGGGCTTCGTTGACCCGGTCGATCTCGCTTCGATACTCGGAAACCTTTGCGTCACGGGCTGCAAGGTCCATGCCGTGTTGCTTGTTCAGAGCAGCCATGTCCTGAGCCTTGCTCTTATGGATGACAGCCATTTGTTTCTGGAGATCGATGGCTCGTTGTAGGGCCTCACCCAGTCTCTTTTCCAGCTCGGCGATGGTATCTTCCTTCTTGGCAAGGACTCTGCGCTTGGCTTCCAATTGCACGCCGTGATCCTCCTCGGCGTTTTGAGCATCGCTCTCCATCTGCTGGACCAGCTTTTCCAGCTCAGAGACGTCTCGGACGTATCCATCTACTGCACCCTTGAGTCGCTGGTTGGCAACTTCTAGCTCACGAATGCGTGCCATTTTGCTACTCATCAGTTGCTCAGCTTTGCTCATTTCAGCCTTGAGACCGTCCATGACTGTCACTCTGGCATCAAGCTGCTTTCGGAGAGACTGCTCAATCTCGTGGTACTCGTCGATAGAGTTCTCGTCCTCCTTTGCTTTCTTGGCCATAGAACGAAGACGGGTGAGGAGAAGGTCCAGAACCTCAGCGCCATGAGACGACAGAGGCAAGGTGATTTCACCGGGAGTGAGGTATTCAAGCTCTAGACGAGCAGCACGGAAACCGGTTGTGAGGGATGCGACCATTTCGCTGGCATCGTCGCCAGAAAAGCCAAGACTGCTAATAGCAGTGGTAAGCTGGGTGAGTGCACAGGTGCGGTCAGACATCTTCTGCAGGAGTGTCGCGACACAGGTTTCGAGATTATTGATGGCATAGTCTGCCGAGTTTTCATTCGCACCACATGAAAAGTTTGATAATCTCTCGCCGAGACGCGTACTGAGAGACTTGTAAGAGTCGAGAGTGGCCTTGAGCTTATCGACCTCTCTGTGAAGGGAGGCGACATCTTCCTCCAGACGTGCTTGGTTGGGGTCCGGAAAACATGCTTGCACGCCAGTGTTAACTGTGACAACCTCGGGAGCAGGCGTGGCCATGAATCGTGGTGTCCCGGGAATAAGAGGGCTTGTTGCAGGAGGAGTCTGTAAGGACGATCTTGCTCGGGATGGGGTGCTGCAGACAAATTGTGCCATAGTCTCATCTCCAAAGTGGTCCTCATCGAGTGCCATGTCCATCGAGTTTCCGCCAAACGGATCTCGGGCTCCCAAAGTCCAATTGTAACCACGAGTCTTGTTCACATCTTGATTGGACTTTTCGTTCAGTTGGTCTTGAAGCTCTTGGACTTGTCTCTCCAGGCCCCAAATACGATCGGTATCGATAATGACGGTTGCATTCTGAAGCTCATAGATCTCTCTATCACGAGCTTTGAGCTCCTCCTTGAGTTTTCCAATCTCGGCTTTGGTCTCCTGTGCCCGTTTCTTTCTTTCCTGTTGGATCGTATTCATCTCCTCACTCAAACCATTGCGACGAATCCGACGCTGGACTCGACCATCGAGGACCTGGCGTAACGGGAGAAAAGAAACCTCGCCACTCTGAGGGAGGGCAGGACTCTTGGGCATGTGATCAGTCGGTGTGCTTTCAACAGGAGCTGATGAGTGGCGACGTCTTGGTGTTGTAACAGATACACGGTTGACCATTGGTGTAAGACCGGATGAGAGCAGGCCAGGATCGGAAAATCGAACACGTTTCTTGCTGCTCTTTCGAGGAGTCTTGGCAGGAGTTTTAGGAGGGAGTGTAGCATCTGCACTTGGTTCGATCTTGATGCTACAACGACGTGAACGTCGAAGAGCGATAGGTAAGGAGAGGTCTTCCATGATTGCAATGCAATGCAAGACAAAAAAGTATCGATTGAAGACTTTCAAGTCCAGGAAAGAAACATTGAACCAACTTGATGATTGAAAGGTAACCAGAGTAAAACAATCAAGAAAATGGGGATTTGTGTATTTAAGAAAGAAAAACAATCCCAAGTTTTATTTTCCTTGTACATCTAAACAAACATGGCCTCCCTTTGCATGTACCAGGTCTCGGTCTCATCACCGCCAGCCCAGGCAGGACACTCCATCACCCCGGTCGGATTGTTTACACATTTCCCGAAGCAGCTAGCGTCCACAGTCAGATTCACGGCCCCGCCCACCCCGCGATCAACGAGAGCCAACGAAACGCGAGATTTCAAGGGTCTGTCAAAACGGCCGGACTCATTCATGGATGATAGGGTGGAGAGTGGGTTATCCGTGACCGTGAATTCGTTGTTGTGAGTTTTGGTGGATGGGCCGCTGTTGACGGTCGGGTGGGATTCACGGCGGGGAAACAGGTGTGGTCATGTTTTTGTTTAGGCGTATATTGAAGGGGCAACGGGGGTCGATAGTGCTTCTTATCAGGTCATGATATTGATTTTAATTTATTCTCATCATGACATTCCTCTTTTTAATATCATGAATGGGGTTTTGAGAATAGTATATGGTTGGGTGTTCAACAGCATAAGTGATGCTAATAGTTCATGCTTGCCATGTCAGTCATTGTTATGCAAATGACGTGTCGTGTCTACGCCATGTACACTGCTTTGAACTTCTTTATACATGAGTTGCCTCATCCTCCCTATATTGTTTCTGGGTCTTCACCGCATGATATAATATATACAACTAACTTCCTCAATCCTGAATCCATGCCAACAACTTCAAGGTGAAGTGCATCTTTATCACGATGACTAATCCCACCGAACGCGGAGCCCCACCTTCACCGATGCCGACTCACACTCTCACCTTGAATTTCAGCTAGACTCACGAGTCACAACACAACTTCTTAGTAAACGCGCCAATTCGCGCTCATCTCAGTCAAGAACCATTCAGCGTGGGGGATCTCATGTGCCCTTGAAATGTCTACCCAAGCCAAGCAGGTCAAGTTCGTGGCCTCAGATCCCAATCGTGGTGGTCTTCCGGTGAAGCGTAAGCAAGTGCAACATGCCTGTGCTGCTTGTCGGAGGAAGAAGGTATTTCAGAGAGAATGCCATGTTTTCGATGACATCAACTGACTTTTTACTAGAGAAGATGCGTTCATTCACAAAACTCGGTTGATGAGGGCGCGGTAACGGCTCAGGTAGTTTCTGATGACCAACCAACAGAGCTGGCTCGCTCTCGCTCTCGCTCATCGTAAGCACTGAACCGGACCTCATATATAACACAACTCATATCGCTTATCACACTCACAGCTCAGTGCCGCTCACTGCGTCAAACTCGGCGCAACCGCAACCGCCACCTCCCATGCCAGATAACCGTAATGGCATCACTCCTACAGCCCCAGCTTTCTACGAGGAAACTCAGATCCCAAACACCACACCCTCGCATCGAGATTCTGTCAGCATGACTCCAAAACCTCAGTCATCGTCGCGTTTCGTTGGAGATCTCAACCCTGAAGGCATGTTTGTGGAGGCGACAGGTTCGGCATCGGTTCGCGAGACGTCGCAAAAGGGTGACGTGGGTATTTGGCTCTCCACCGGTGGTCCTGCTCAGGTCTCCCAGTTCATTACTTCACGTCCGCCGCCTATCATGGACCAGTTCTTGCTTCCCTTTGTCAGAGAACATTGTCTATCATGTCTGCCACCGGAACACGATTTTCAGAAGCTGAAACGCTTATTCATGCAAAAGATTCACCCCATCTTTCCAATCATTCCAGAGGCAGCTTTAAACGATGCGCTCGATAACCCCGTCAACGTTGTCCTGCGCCAGCTAGTTTCCCTTGCTGCTGGTACGGACCCTACGATGGCACGGTACTTACGGCTTCAGAACCGGGGAGACGATGTCTTACCTTGTCAAGAATTCTTATGTACCCTTTCCTCAGCGGTACGCGCCATCCTAGAAACCAGCATCATTCCCGATAGAGTCCTTCATATCAGAGCCCTCGTTATGCTGTCGTTATACACGCAGCCCAGTAGCCCAGAGGAGGAAGACCTTCCCGCCCAACTCGGTGGGAGAGCGATACACCATATCCAGACTTTGGGCTTGCACTTGTTACGCTACGATGCTCCCAATAATGAAGAACTCGAAACATTATTTTGTGCCGTCTGGGCTGTCGACCGAATCAATGCAGCGGCATATGGACGGCCATGCCTGATGCACGAAAGGGACATCGGCGCGAATCTTGACGAATGTATCAAAAAGCGTCCACCGTGTTTCCGTCTGCTCCTCTCCATCATTCAGTGGCTCGATCAAGTTGTCGAGCTGTACCGCCCTGGGCCAAGTGCAGAGGCATCTGGTCTCAACAAGGTGGCCTACATCGATCTTCCTGTACTGGAGGCCATGATTGTAGATGCAGATGCCTTGAAAGTGCCTGGCTCACTAATAGGTTTGTGATCTACTCCTGATTGTGAGATTTGACTGACATCTGAAGCCACTATCGAGACATTCTACCATGCTGTTATCATTCTATCATGCCGACTACCAAGACCTGGAACTCATACCGCCGCCTCGACCCTTCCACCTCCATCGGCCAACGCCCGTCGTTCTCTTGCAGCCGAGCGAATTGCCTACGCCGTCCTGCACTATCACTTAAGTCCAATACCGGTCGTTCCTTATGCTGTATCTCTTGCTTTGAGTGTCGAGTATCGTAAGATGAGACACAGCCGGCTTCCCATGTTCCGCTCGAGGTCGATGCATGCCTTCCGACGTAACTGCGAGATGTTGAGAAAGTTTGGAGATGTGTTTTGGAGCGCCAGCGTCGTTGCCGGACTGGGTGAGCGAGTCCTCAAAGAGATGGAGCGAGCAGCAACAACTCTAACGAGAGATTCAACACCACCAACGATGGAGGGGACGCCTGGTTCTATTCTCTCTCAGCCTACTCCTCTTCCAAGACAACCGGACATGGCAGCAATGGTGGCAAACCCGGCAATGGCCAATTCTGTCCCTAGTGTTGAACAGCCAGTTGACTTTTCGCTCATTGATGCCATGTCAGGACAGGATGTGTTTGGACATATTGATCCTAACTTCAATCTCAATGCGGTTGAGGATGTGCTCGAGGCGAACTTGGATATCGCACTTCCAATCAACTGGGGAGATTGGGGTCATTTTGCGACTTGAAGGAAGGATGACATACGCCTTTTTACCGTTTCGAATGGATTGTCTCTGCTTGAGAAGACATCGCCTTTTGTGAGAGGCCAAAAACATACATTAATACGTGTCTCCCTTGTTGGGAATAGATAAGCTGGCTGGCAGGATCGCTCGACAAACATGACTCCCGGCCCAGGCGCCTATCACGAAGTTAGGTATACCCAGGAATATAGTTTGTGCTCTGGCGGATTTGCGTTGCAGATTCGGTCGCTATACATCCGGCATTGGGTGTGGACAGATGCTCGGTCACCAAGCAGCCGTTTCCATCGAGGCCAGAAAGCTATCGTTGATAGCATCTGCCGGATTTTACACCGCGATGCCCGAAAACTCTTCAGTCCGCAGACACACCTTTCATATTATCCACCGAACGTTGCGGACTAGAGAACATATTCTCCGAGAAGTCTAGTGCTAGAGAGTGCGAGGTACGTATGTTGTCATGATGGTCACCTCAAGAGGTCAATGTTCAGGACCCTGGCATGTTCATTTGCCTGCGAACATCGCCTCGTGGTATTGGTAGTATGTGAGTGATCAAAACGTGATTGGTCTTGTCGCTGACGAGGATGGATAACCATTCAGTAGACCATGCATGATATGCCATTCAATCGATGATTTGACTTTGGACAGATGGCAATATAGCTTAATACCACTACATGAATTACGCATGTCTCTGAACAAGTTTGAAATTCATCATGTCATGTACTATCCAATGTGTATGCATAATCTTCGCCATCTCTTCCATCATGATCAAGGCCTTACGCAGTCTTGTATTCCGCCACCTCCCTCGAACACTACTATCTTATAACTTTCCTCCCTTCATATCATCAAAATCTCATGAGCGAAGTATCATTCCCGGGTATCACTTATATAAAAACAAGAAACCAATTCCATCCTATAGCATCATCCAGCATCCATTTTATTTCTTTGGTGGTTCATTTGGCCAGTCGGTCGGCTTCCCTCGGAATTGGTTCCTTAGCTCATCGTAGAAGTGTCTTGCAAAATCTCGTCTCTGGGAGTTGGTGTTAGGATCAGCTATTCCTGGCCGTCAGCGTTTGTCTTTCCGATGGAGATTGATTATAAACAGTACCTGTTGCTTCGCCCGGTGCGAGGGGTTCATGGGGGTTTCGACCGTGTTGTTTCTCGTTGATCGTTCTATGGATCTTGCCCACGGCACGATGAAAGCCTGGTCGTCTGAGGATCTAAATCGGACGCTTGTTAATTCATGATTTCTTCGTATTGTCAAGGTCGCGGAGTCGGCGGGCTTACAGTTTCGACGATTTTGTCCTGTGCAAGAATGGAAAGTTAGAAAAGATGGGAAATCATGGGGTGAGAAGTAAGGGGGGATGTTACCTCGAAGGACTGTATTATGCGGAGTGCATACCAGTACGGAGACATGGTGAATTGCGACAGACGTTCCTGGTTGTTGTATTGGTGAAGATGTTCAAGTGAAAGATTGAGGGTGTAATTGATACTTGAAGTGGCAACCTGATGGATGACAAAGCTAGACGATGGCCTACCCTGGAGCATCTACTCGCACTTACAGTACCTAAGAAGTGCGTGTGGTGTTCAGTCATGTCAGTGAGTAATTGATTGATATAGACTGTGTTTTATATTGCAAGATTCTCATCACATTTTACATCCGTTCACCATATCATAGGAGTCACTGATTGTTGAGGTAACGAACGTTAAGTGTAACGATTTTTTATTGCATCATTACCATCATAATTGATGTTTAGCTAGAACAATGATGTTCCTCAGCACGACAACTACTGTTCCAGTTTCATTGTAAACAATACAAGACTCGAAACCCAATCCTTTTATAACATCAATGCTTCTTAATTCATGCTAATACCATTTTGAATAATTTTGATTCATTCATCATTCATAAACTTGCTGAGCCCCAAGTCATACATGTGTAACTTAGGACAGGTACTTTCCGAGGAAAGGAGTGATGTAGTCCATCTTGCCCAGAGGAACGCCCTCCTTTCGGAGGATGGCATAGGCAATGGAGACGTGGAAGAAGACGTTGGGCATGCCGTAGCCGCTGATGAACTCCTTGACCTTGGTCTGGGCCGACTTTCCAGGACCCAGGCCGAAGGTAACCATCTCGTCGGCTCTGCTGTTGACGAGGTCCTTGTCGGCCTTGTCGAGGACGTCGAGAACCTGCTTGATGCGAGCCTGCATGGCGTCAAAGTTGTCGAGGTTGTTCTCGAGGTTCAGGGGCTCGGTGTTGGTAGCGCGGGCAGCGACCTTTTGGGCAGTGTCGGAGGCGAAGTGGACTTGGAAGCTGAAGGGGAGCATGTCCTCGTAGAGACGGGCAGAGGGGAGTGAAGAGGCATTCTGGTGGGTGGCGGCCTTGGTGAGGATGTTGGAGAGGGAGGTGAGGGCGTCCTTGGCGGCGACGATGGAGGCGTCGTAGAGAGTGTAGCTCATGATGGCGGTGATGTTTTGAGAAGTAGTGGTGTTTTAGAGATGGTTGTTTGTTGGGTTGGTCTCAGGATGATGAAGCGTATGTCAATGAGGAATTACCTAGTGTTGAGAGGAGGAAGGCACCCTCATTTATACATGAGACCCATTCCATTGTGTCTTGTATTCTATTGCATGAGTGGAACCTATACTGGAGAACTACGTCGTGCGATACCTAGCTTCAGACGTGGACTGAATAGATGAAGCTAGAAGTGACCATGACAATCAGTGCATCTTTCTTAATTTAGTCCTGAGCCCCTCCCGACTTCCGACACCCGATGGTCCAGAGTTGCGA